>JAEIHY010013083.1:0-57409 GCA_018904565.1 Drosophila tsacasi | reverse complement strand
CGTTGTCATCAAAAAGTTGATTTTTGCAATGTATCTCTATCTTTTGCCCCATTGTGCGCCAGCAGGCACATGAAGGAGGAACTTTTAGGACGACGCCGAAGGACGAAGGACTAGGACAGCCAACAATGAAGACGACGAACAAAACTTGCACACTAAACACACACAGACACGGGCACGGAGAAAAAATACATGAGATATCGTCGAAAAAAAGAAATGTTTCAAAGAGTCTAATAAAACCTTTTTAAATACCAAAATTAGAGTAAATTATTTTTTGCAGTATACAATTTTGCAAGCCATTAGGCTATTATTTTACATCTATTTTAATTATTTAAATTCATTTCAATTTTTAAATCAAAGAATATGACAAAAATATAAATACAAGAAACGTTTTATTTGCATAACTTGGTTTAATCCTTGCCATAAAGAATTAAATTTTTAAGAAATCAATTCAAAGAATTGAATCTCTGAGAAAGGCATCCAAAACCATATAGGAAATAGTTACACCATTAAAAACGCAAAGTTTAGTCTAATTTTTTCATATTTTCCTGCAGTGTACAAATACAATCCAACATTCACATAGATACGTTTCCCAGAAGTCAAGGGATCGCACAATGGTCAATAGGAGCAGCCATTTCTATGAAAATTGGGTCAGCAACGAAATCGTCATTGAAATTGGCATTTCAAAAAGCTACTTGTAATTGATATTTAAATTGCAATCGATAACGGTCCAAAAATAAAAATACCAAAAAAAAACCTAAAGGGAAGCAATATCTATATGTTAAAGTTACCCGACTAATTGAATATTTGACATCTCCAGCGACAAATATCGCAACCGAAATTCCCAGGCGCCAATTAACCATAGATGAATGAATGGAGTGCCGCCCACTGTGCTGTGTTGGTTGCGATGTTGGGTAATTAGCCGTATTGAATTTTTGGCATAGAAATATACAAAGAATACCAAAACTTTGTTTTCTGCGCTCTGTGGCTGCCAGGGAATTTCACAACTTGTCAAATTTTACGTTGCACCCCGACACACACACGCACATTCACTCAGAAACTACTTGGTCCTCAAGTCTAACGGAATGCTTTCCCAAGAGTCCATCCGTCCGTGAGTCCCTGTGTCCGTAAGTCCGTTGTCCGTTTGTCCGTCTGTCCGTTAGTCCCTCTGACCTCCTCCTGTCTGTCCATCTGCTTGTGTTGCTCTTGGTGTTGGTCCAGGCTTTTGGTCAGTAGTTTACTGCCGGTGCCCAGCCCCCCCGATACATTTGTGCTACGTGACTGGTTACAATGCGTTAAGGGAGAGTGGGGCAGCTAGAGCCGTTAGGGTTCCGAGCAGGGACTCTCGAGTGCCCCTGCTCCCTGCCCGCTGGACAACCTATACAATTTGTTGGTCAGAAATTGATTTGGCTTAATTCGTGCACATTTTAAATTTGCCAAACACCCCGTTACGGATATTGTGTTCATGCCACAAGAAAAAAATAAAAATCAAAATGAAAAAAAAGTTGGCCTGAACACAACACTTTTTCGACTAGAAAATACCTTCTGCTAAACTTTCGCGAATCTTTAACAGTTTTATTAGTCGACGAAAAGTTTTTAATTTAATTGTCTGGTGGCCCGAACTCCTTAATGATAGCAGTTAAAAGTTAAGTGCACATTTATAGCCGGTCTATTTTATAATCTTTTTTATAAATTAGTTGGGGAAGTCTTAACAAATGGGATGAGACATGACTCTGAGTTGAGGAGCAATTATGGAGTTAATTTTATGAAAGAAAATATGTTTTTTGAGGACTAGTTTTCTGAAATTTAAAAACATAGATTAATATTATTCTTATGAATAAGAGAGTTATGTATATTGGCATCATCAAATGAATACCTTGTTAAAACAATTTAAAAGTAGTATTCCCTAAAAAATAACTATTTCAGGAATTAGCTTTTCTTTTAATATAATAATAAAGAAAAACCAGTTTAAAGTTTAAAGAATCGAATAAAAATAAACTGAAACCTTTCTCTGTTTAAAAAATGGTACTTCGTAAGTTTGAACTTCACTTTAATGCCCTTTAAACATGCAAAGTTTAAGCAGTTTTCTATTCAACTTGATGGTTATAGGCTGAAGTTGAAAATAAATTTGAATTGAAAAGCTGTTTTAAATTTTGCCCAATTTTTCCTGATAACATAAATCCAGGTAAATACAGGATACTCCGACACGCGTGAAAATAAAACCGTAGACAAACAATGCACGGAGTTACAAACTCACACCTATGTATATGTAGTGTGTTTGTATGAGTACACATAATTCCGAGGAAAATAGGAGGTGGCAAAGGGAATGGAAATGAAAATGGCAGGCGGGGATAGGAGTCCCTGGGGTGCATTTAGGTCTAAAGCGGCATTTAAAATATTTACGCAGCTGCCGCAAAACTATGTGCACACTCGTACACACCCCCCACTCGTATACACACACTCGCGTACATACAAATACTAACATGCATAATACATTTTGCTCATTATAACGGCAAACATCGCGCAGAGGGGGGGGTAAGGAGGAAATTTCCGGGGTTTTTCTGAGGTTACCGGGCCGTTGAAAATACATATTTGGCAGTCCCAAAAAACCCAAGCCATCCGCAAATATTCAGAGTTTAGTTTGTTATTTGTATTAATGATGGTGAAAAAGCGCAAAAACTAATACGAAACTTCGTTAATATGAAACGACAAAACTACTTAAAAACTTTCGCATGCCATAAGTCGATCCGGCGCAGGATGAAACCCAAACGCAGCCGAAAAACCGGAGAACCAAAAATAGCAAACGCAAACCCAAAAACCAAATCCCAGACCCCGACCCGAGACTCCTTCAGACCCTAAGGTAAGCCCGCGCAAATAGTAGTCGGAAAATGGGAATTGGCGGCTGGCAGGCAGCGGCAACGAAAACTAAAGTAAATACCTAACAACAAGCAAATCCCTTGATGAGTTATTAAATCATTTTAAGCCACTTACAACTAAAAACAAATTGAAATATCACGCAATACCTCTGAGACTTGAGCGCGGTGCCCACGCGACGGCGAATGCTCCCAGCCCCAAACCACCCGGGGGAACGGGAATCCACCTCCATCTCGCAGCTACCGCTGCTCCCGCTGTGTTGGCTGGTGCCAATGGTGCTGTTGTTGCCGCTTGTAGCAGGCCAAACGTAACAACTTAATAACGTACTAAGCCTCAAACACAAATATGAATTCCAGGACCAAGCCACGCCCCACAACACCTCACTCCCCGGTGCTCGATGGCATTTTTCGGATGCCCACCTTAGTTATACACAAGGAAAAATTGACCTTACTGCCGGAAATTAAAAACAATACGTTTTTAAATTAGTTAAAAATTTCTTTTTATAAACATACAAACTATTGAAATTTATTTATTCGTTTAAGTAAGACTCAGTAGACTTCATTTTATGTTTCGTTGTATTAATGATAAATCAAATTTCAGCTACAATCTATATCGATTTGAAATCACTTTAAAAATAATGCCAAAAATTTGGTTCATTGAGCTAAATGCTCTCTTGCTTACTTTCAGACACATTGTACGTCATTTTTATATGCCTAAAGATATATTTGTACCTTTTAACAATATGTTCAATTTAAACTTATTTTAAAACAAATTTTGTAAAGCAATTGGTTAGCAAAAACCAAGTAACTACTTTTAACCTTAACCGGAATTTTTCTTGAAATTAAGATCAACTTGGATTTAAGTCATTCTTTCAGGTATTTTCCTCAGTGCATACGCACCTAACACATATACAGCGCGGCAAAAGTGCTTTCTAGTTGCCTGCGTAGATGCGCCGGCCTCTGATTCTGCTCTCTGCTTTTCCCAAAAACGCTAATAACTTTTAAGCTGCGCCCCAAACTTTTTTTTAGCCAACATCCGCCTAGTCGCCTCAAATGACGCCCCTTTGCCACTCACATATTTCCTGCCCCTCTCGAGCGGTTCTCTCGTGCCTGACGATGCGACTTCCGCTTTTACCCCATTCAGTTTGGCTGCTTAGAACAGTGGTGTAAAATGGTACAAATTCAGACAAGACAATAAATAATACAAAATACATATTGAAAGAAATTTAAGTAGTAGAAACTTGACTTATCATATTTTCAAGTTAAGATATATATTATTAATACGAAGCACAGCTCTAATTGGAGGCTCGTGGAGGGCCTCAGCACTTTAACCTTATATTAATACGTTTTACTAGTCGTATACGTAATTTTAAACCTTTATTGTCTGTATTTATTAGTATTCATACACCTGAAACCAATATCTTACAAATAAGAAACACTACTATTTGGTTAAATTATCTGAGAAATTATAGGATGATTATTGAATTTAGCTCTAATTTTTAATGTTTTTTTATTCGTACAACTATACGTATACGTAATGTCATCTCCATTTAATAGAATTTACTTGAGTTTTAAAGTAATATATATTAAAAACCCCAAAAAAGAATTACTTTATGTGTAAAATATTAAAAAAATTATATGATGATCACTGTCATTCTTAATACAAGTAAAAGAATGTTGGACCAAGATAAGATCGTTAGCCACACATATTTAAGGAATTCAAAATATTGTTCAAAGAAACCTCCTTTCCACTCTTTACATTATTTTACTATTTACTAGATTTTAGTTTAAGAGTTACCAAGAATACCACCGTGCTTAGCACTGCGGGGTGCTGCTAGAGCGAAAACGCTGCCTATGCCCGGCAGGGCGGCCTTGTTGAAAACTTGCTCAACTTGCTGGTAGTTGCGTGGAAGGTGCACACCCGTACAACACCCACTTACAGCCACCCTCGACACACACTCGCACACACTCGTGTATTTGCCGAGCAGAGCCTACATGAGTACACACGCTGTGCTCCTGTGCGGCGGGAACTTGACTCGCATCGCAGCCTAAAAGTCAGTCGGCGGAATCAGCGACGCATTCCAAAAGGCGCCGCGGCGGTGGCAGACGACAGGAAAAGCGACGTGTTTGCAGCGCAAGCAAAACTTTTCATTTAACTTTTTTGTGGGCCAGCGGCAGGGGGACGTCTCCAGAAGGAGCCGGAGAAGGACTTTTCTGATCCCGCTCCATGGAACTACCAGCATTAATATTGTTTTGTGTGCGAAAAATCAGCCAAAATTACGACACTTGAGTGTGTTAAAAGTTGCGCGCGTTGCTCGCTGCTTGGTTCGCCATCGCTTCCTATTCCTCTTCCTCAGCTTTTCTGGTTTCACAAATCGAAAAGTAAAAGAAAAGTAACGACGGAGAAAAGAAAAAGTGAAAAGTAGCAGGAAAACTTTGCCCAAAGGGAGACGCGGCGACGGGAGCACGCAAAACAGCAAAAGACAGCACAAAACTTGGCCAAAACCGGCTGGCGACGGTGTCGAAAGGAGCGCTGCCAGCCTTGTCTATCACAGATAGCATCCTGACGGAGTGACTGGGGGATGACTGGGGGATACACTTGGGGTGAAACTATGTACTTATAATAAATACTAACTGGAATTCATATGCATGTGGATTGATGATATCCTAATAACTAAGGCATTTATTGAACTTTAAATCAATTTAAATTTTATCAGCACAAAAGGAAAGTATTCTTAAATCAATTTCGAATAAATCTCCAATATATTTCATTCTTAGATTAGGAATAGATATTTTTTCAAGTGCCTATTCAGCCAAATCTGAAGATGCAGCATAAGCAGCTAAAAGGAGAAAGTGGGGGAAGATGCGAAGATGTGGGCTAAGGGGGCTGTGCTCCATCTTTGATGGAGGGGACCCGGTGTGCGGCGGGGCTCGTAGTTTGCTTTCCCTACTTTTGCCAGTTTACACGCACCGCTGAGATTTCACAGTGGCAAGAGGCGAAAAAGTTACCATGATCCATTAACGTTAATTGTTTGGCGGCGGCGGTGGCGTCGCTGTCTCTGTCTCAGTCTCAGTCGCAGTCGACGAAGACGTCCTGCTTGGGATTTGCTCGACACGCCAGAAACTACAACTACAACTTAACAATGGAGGAGCTGCTGAACTGCTGTGGTGCTGCTTTTTCGGCGAGGTGTGTATTACAATGACAGGGCAGGAAACTTTTCCAAGGCATCCCGCCTCTGAGCCCCAATCCCGAATTCCCCGATGAAAAGCCAAAGAAGCAGACAAACCCGAAGACACGGAGCCCCGGAGTTGACTAAATTCAATTAGAGCTGGCCCAAATTGGCAGGCGCACACCTGTCATTCGGCTTGATAATGATGCATCTGGTGCGGCCAACAAAACTACGCCAATCCTTTGCCAACTTTGTCCTCTGTCAGCGAGAGGTTTTAACCTCTTTGAGCATTTAAATGACAAACTTCAATAAATTTTATACTCGTACAAGTTTAGGGTTGCAGGAGGAGTGATTGTCGTTTAATAGGATGTAATTTTTAGTATTTAAATAGGTTAAAATGTTACAAAAACGTGTACAAGATGAATATATAAATACATTTTTTTGGTTTATGGATATTTTGAATAAAACATGGGGTGGTTGCACTGCGAAATTTTGAGACTTATTTCTGTTTTCATTCAGAATCTTTTTTCAGAGGGATTGAAATATTTTTCTATCAAACTGAATTACGAATTTTCATCTTTTAACTTTTTAAAGAGATTTATTTTTTTCGTTTTGGTGACTTTTTTTATTGGAGTTATTCCCAACACCCGCTTTCATAGACTTCCATTCAGAATCTTTTTTCACAGGGATTGAAATATTTTTGTATCAAACTGAATTGCGAATTTTCTTATTTTACCTTTTTAAGAAGATTTTTTTTTTTTCGTTTTGGGGGCTTATTTCATTGGGGAGTTATTCCCAACACTCGCTTTCATAGACTTTATGTTCAAAATCTTTTTTCATAGGGATTCAAATATTGCGAATTTTCATCTCTTACCTTTTTAAAAATTAAAAAACATTTTTTTCGCGTAATAATTGTATTAAAATATCGCTTACGGTTACTTCATGGATAAATAATTGGTGACCGTTTATAATTGAAGCTATTCGTTAAATAAATAATTTAATTTGTTATAAAATAAAAAACAATTTATTTTTCTAATCACAGTACAAAGCATTCTCTGAAAGAAAAATCGTGATATAAAGAAAATTAACTTGGTGCCAAACCCTCTGGTAATTTTTAAAACAAGTGAAAGCGTCACCTCCCCTGTGGTACACTTGCTTTGCTCTCAAACTAAATCAATTAAAGTTATTCAAGCAAAATTAAACTCCCTCAAACTCGCGAAAGAAACTTGGGAAACAAGACATGCAGAAATGAAAAGAGGGAAAAAATTAAGGGAGAGCCGAGCGGCTTTTCACACTTGTTAATCACATTTTCGCGTCTTAAGCAAATAGCTGGCAACTCTGGGGCACCGTCGACTCGTTGTAATTAAGCGGCTTAGGCGTTTGAAAGCCTCGGCGGCACAGAAGCAATGCCTGCTTTTAGGCTTTGGGGCGCCACAAGACCAAGGTCGCTGCCCTGCGTCTTCGGAGGGCAGTTTATCGAATTAAAAAAAGCAATAAGGCGTGGGGGTGTGGGGTGTGTTGGGGCAGAAGGACATCCTACATAAGGACTCTGGCCAGCTCACACTTCATTGTTCCCAGCTCGACGAGAAGGGGAACAATAAAACTGAAGTGGCGGCAGGGGCGCCACTGGGGCGAAGGACTCTCCAGAGGGGTGTTGGAACTGCACTGACAGAATAATTCAAGTTTAATGATTTTTTCAAGGAGTCAATATATTATGTCAAGGCAATATTTCATAGCAAAGTTTGTTAACAAAAACTTAAATTTGAAATAAAATACAAAATATTATAGTATCTTCTTAAATACTCTTAATTTTTCCCTCAGTGTATGAATATATGCTTGGCCGTTTTGGAGGCGGAATGGGCTATGAGCGGCCAGTGGCTGGACCGGGCAAAGTTGGCATAATTATTTCATTAACACTTAACAAGTGGCCAAGCCGAGTCTGGCGGGATCTGGGGATGGACTTCGGGTATGGGTTCGAGTATGACTGCGGGTCTGGGTCTGGGTCTGGGTCCTGGGTCCGGGTCTGGGACCGGGACCGGGACAGGGTACGGGTCGCTCTGTTCGTTGGCGGAGCGCAAAAACTTTCGCATTACGCATTTGTGTGCAATTTTCAAATTAACAATTGTTAATTTTGCTCTTGTTTCCAGCCTCGCCTTTTCCTTTCATTTTTTTCTGTCCTTTTCTGTCTTCTTCTATCATCACGCGGGCGTGTAACAAAACAAAACGCAAAATGAACACAAAAAGTTGAAGAAAAATTGCAAATATATAAATTTGACCGTTTGCCTTTTAAAAATATATACTTTTTTTTTTGTGTTCGTTTTACATTGTCCCGCCGCTGGTTTTCTTCGTTAATTTTTTGTATTTTTCTCTTACCAAGTTTTTATTGCGTGTTTAGCATAATTTTTTAATAATTACATTTTTGTGTGCTTGACCAAAAAAAAAAAGAAAACAAAAATTATAAGAGGGGAAAAATTCAAAAATAAGAAACAAACCGAAGAATAATAAGCAACAAGCTGAGAACGAAGCAGGAAAGGAAGCGTTTTTGTTGCCATTCTCCTCGCTCGTTGACTGTGGGCAAAAGTTGAACAAAGTTTATTTGCATTACTGACAAACTGTTTAATTAGGGATTTTTTCTTAGATTTTTCAGCGGCGAAACTTTCTGTGTGCCTACATGCCCCATCTGTGTGTGGGTTGGTGTGTTGTGCGCTCTGCGTGTGCTGGGTCCTGTGTGTGCCCTGGCCGCAAATACAATTAAACGTGGCAGACGGGAAACCAAAATAAAATCATCCTTAATCCGGCCAAAGTGTGTTGTTTTTAAGGGGAAACCAAACAGGGGAGGGCTGCCCCTGAGTGCTTTTTCCTACGAGGACTAATTTATATGATATTATTACGGGCCGGGGCGTTAAAACACGTCTCTATTTGGTAAAAAGGTATTTTAATGTTGTTTCTATACATAAATGTAATCCTTTTTGCCAACTAATATGCTTATGCATTTGCCACAGATTTTAATTCAGCAGTTATGTAAATATGAATATAAGCCTCACTCTATAAGTATACATATAATATTTTCATTGTTCTTTGCATTGAATACTCATACAGAAAATTCAATAAAATGTAATCTTGTTGTGGGTTGAAGTACGTCAATTAAGCAGCAAGGCAATGGGTGACTGTCTAAAAACTATTGAAAAATATATAAACTTACCTCAAATAATTGCAATTTTCGCATTTATTCGAGCATAAACTTATCGAAAGAATATTCTGAAACTTGGCAAGCCGAAGTTGGTATACTGTAATTTTTTGGTATATGAAAATATGAAAAACAACTTTTGACATTTATGGAAATTATTTGGGGAAGTAAAAGAGATGTATTTATTTGTGTCAAGCAATAAGACGAGCTATCAACATTTCAGATAAATTTTCTCTTTTTTTATATAAATATTCACAATAATTTTTAAATGGTTCTATATCTCTCTATTTACCACTCTCTATCCAAAAGTAAACTTTCTATAATTTCTCCTTTATTTCGCAATATAAAAATCCTTTCTTTTGAATGCTAAAAGCTGGTAACCATAATGTTATTACCCTAGCCCAAGGGTACAATGCGGCTAGCGCATTGTTATTTCACACTGAACGAAATAAACGAAGCAACTGTGGGAATGTCGGCATCCTGGAGGAGCAGCAGCCAGGAAAGAGCCACAACCACAGGACGGGCAGATGGACAGATGGACAGATGGACAGATGGACTGGGGGACTGAAAGACTGACGGACAGGCTTCCACAATGTGATAGCAACTGTCAGTCACTCAAGCAGTCCGTTAACCAGGCAGCCAAGCGTTAGAATCTGGTCCGGTCTGGTCTGGGCCATGTTGTTGGCTAGCAGAATTCGCTCGCATCATTGTAATTGTTAATTACTTAGATATTTATTCTCTCTTTTTTTTCTGCGAAACAGGACTCGGTCTCTCCCCCTTTTCATACGCACGCACGCACCCAGCAATTTGGCCAGCTGCTGTGGATCGTGCATATTTATGCTTATGGCCGCATCTTCTGGCCAAGCCACGGATGGAGCGCTGATTTGGCCGACACACGCAGCTAACAAGCGATGACCACCCATCCGACCCACAGACACGTCAACACCAAACAACGTCGTCATGCCATTTGGCAGTGGGTGAATTTAGCGGAGGCTAAGAAATACGAACTGCACTGGGAAATGTTTTATGTTATTTGTAATTTACTATAGATTATTATTTCTAAATATCTTTATTTTTAATATTATTTTAATAAGAATTTAATTCCCTTTTTAATTCGTTTATTTCTGAAATATTTCTACCAACCTATTTGTTTTTTCCACTATGTTCCTTTGGTAAATAGTAATAATTACTGAGACAAATAGATAACTACTTTAAACATAAAATAAAAGAAGAAATTTATGTTTTAATTAACAAATGTATTATGTTATAGTCATAAAGGTCATTATATTGATTTCTGTATAGAAAACCTTTCATAATAATTAAAAATGAATATCGTTGCCACTCTATTTTCCTTAAAATATTCAAAAACGTATTTTAAAGTAATAATCTATAATTTTCTGAAATTCCTTAGATTCTCCGAAATTTTTAAAGCTTGTTTTAAGCCCCAAAACCTTTTCTTTGAGTGCGGGGGCACCAGCTCAGCCAGAATGAGCTACGTCGAGTGAGTTCACAATTTTTGCGTGCTACCATTTTTCTTCCGCCTCTGTGTCAGCCGCGAGTTTCGTCTTTGTACGAGCGCTGCACGGATTATCCTTGGCATGCAACGCCTTTATCCTGTTTTATTTGTGTTGTACTGGGGCCCCCGCTCCTTCTGTATTTTTTTCTTCTGTTTTTTTTTTTATTTTTACCCGCTGATTTCGCTACTTAATTTTTTTGCCCTTTTTTCGGTCTGCATCTGTCTGTCTCTAGGTCTGGCCGTCTGTCTGCCCTCTGTGTATCGTCTCGTTTCCGTTCTGGCTGAGCTGATTGGGCGTATTTTGTTATTTTCATGTTGCTGCCGCCTGTCAGTCAAGCTAAACGAAGCCAGAGCAGCTCCTGCCCGTGATCCTGGCCCTGGTCCTGGCTCTGAATTTCGCTCCCTGCCTAGCACCCGCTCGTTTGTTCATTCGCTTTTTTCCCACGTAATTAAAACTTGAAACGCATATGAATTAGAAAATACAAAAAAAAAAAAACGAAACAAAAAGAAGAAAAACGGGAAAAAGAAAATCCGGGAGGGAAAAGAAAGTAGAGAGCGAAATAAAATACGAGTACGCGACCCGGAATGGAGCCATTTGATGGTACAGAATGACATCCTGTTTCCCGCAGCCTGACATCGTTAACATCGCTGATTAAGTTTTCTTGTCCTGTGCTCCGTCTGCATGTCACTCAACGTGATTTGAAATGAAATTTTTATAATTTCAGCTTCGCCCCAGGGCCAACTCCACGCCCCTCGTTGCCCTTAACCCTTTTATCCACTGGATTTGTCCTTGTTTTAATGTTTAACTTTATTAAGTCGACATTGTGCACCGGAACAATACCTCCTCGAGACTTAGCGTCCATAGAAACCTCCACCGAAGCTTCCTCCGATGACTCTGCGTTCTTGGAAATATGGTCCATAGGGATGGCCCAGGTATGGTCCTCCACCATAGGGACCTCCATAATTGGGATATCCGAACGGCACATATGGACGGCCTCCATAAACTCCTAGACCACCGCCAAAGAAACCTCCTATCTGACGACGTATCCGCTCGACAGCATCATCTGTTTCTGATTTTGCCTTCTCCGGGATGTGTTGATGTTGATCCTGAGCCTTTGAATCTTCAGCCAGGGAACTTCTTGCCAGCAAGATCGCCAGTAAAAACAACAGGCAAGACAGAGTTCTCATCTTGGTACGTTATTGTTGGAATAATAACTTTGTTAGCGAACTTAGCGTCCTATTTATAAGAATTATCTGAACAGCTTAAGCACTTAACTTGTTCGGACAATTAAGTTTATGCTTCTTTGATTTATTAAAGAACTTAGCCAAGAAGTTATAAAAAAAATCTAGATAGTCTTTCAAACAGACGCTTGGCTTTTAAGCTTGCACAGAGAATTAATATTGTAGGTATTTATTTATTACCTTTTTAAAATAAGCTCCTCGTACAAAAGGGTATTTTTCTTAAGTGCAGAATGAAGTCTTCTTTCGCCATCTCTTCTACGGAGTGTAACATTTAAATCTCTCTCAGGTAACTCCATTATATTTCGCAGCCGCTTCCGTCAGAACACCAGGTAATGGATGGCTAAGCACCTGGCTTCAACATTTTTAAAGAGCCACCCCACTTCGAGCCCATTTAAATGGATGGAAAAAAGGCTGGTTCAGCACTTGGTCGGGTAATTAGAGCAGCAGCTCGTGTTGATTTATTCGCAGCTAATCCAGGTCTGATCGTATCACATATGCACATTAAATGAATAACACTTAGCCGAAAAAGGGGCCGCCGAAGAAGGGCGGCGGCGGTGGTGGTGGGTAGAATCTACCGAAGCCACCGCCGAAACCGGGTCGCCGGAACCCTCCGTAGCCGCCGCCGCAGCAGAATCCGCCCCTGCCTCTGCCAAAGCCTCCTCGGCCGAATCCGCCGCCGCCAAAGCCTCTTCGGCCGCCGCCAAATTGCCTGGCCAGGCGCACAGCCGGCATCTCCTGCTGCTCCGTTGCCTGATTTACATCCGCCAGAGTCAGTTGCTGTACATCCACATCCGGATCCGCCTGGGGTGCCGCCTGCACCAGCAGGACCAGCAGGCCGGCACTTAGCACTAATAGATTCAAGTGGTGGACGTGGCCGCGCATCGTTCCGCAGACTCGTTAACCTGACTAAAGTCGAGCCGATCCCCCGCCTAGGCTCTTTATATAGCTCAGAGCAGGTCTCGCCGCGCTCCGTTCTAAACGAGTTGTGTGTGCCGACGACCTTAAACAATTAAATTTCCTGAGCATAATCAAATGGCGAAGAAAATCCCCGACATTCAAGAGCCCCAGGCTGAAATTGTAAACAACAGACAACAACAAAAGGGGGAAAAAAGAAAATAACAATATCATTTCTGCGCAGTGAGAACAACCTGTTCTTGTTTTCACTCACTCCATGACCAGCCTCTTGTTCGCTTATAATTATGTTCTACAAGCGCGATAATATAGTATTTCGATAAGTCAATACCCTGTCGAATTTGTTAATCTGACGCAGCTACCTAATTACAAAATCCAGTTTATTTTCTGAATGTAAACATTTCAGATAACTTACTTATCTTGTGTGAAAACAAATATTTTCTATGTTTAAGTTTTCATTTAAATCATAAAAACGAAATAGTAGCAAGCCCAGTTTTTTTTTAAATAACAGCAACTATCAAATATTTAAGAGCTGCATTTTAAAACCGAAATTAAATAACTATTAGAAATAACTTTTAAATAGGTCAGCTAGAATTATGTATAACATACCATTAAAATATAAACTCATTTTATGAAATAATACAGTCGAATATGCCAACCAGTTACCAACTTTTCCTTTTCAAAAGCTTTCAAGTGAGTGACAGTCATACATTTGGAGCTCTAATGGGAATCCAGCACTAGAAAACAAACTGGTTTCTGTGAATTAAAATTATGTGAAGTACTCACTTATTATTTTATATTCACCGTGACAGTTGACAGACATATACCAAAATTATTCTGCATTAAGCCATTTCGATATTCCCTCCCTAAATATTTGCATACAATATTCAAATGTAAATAATTAAGTATTTATTTGGTAATAAGCATAAATTATAAATAAAATGGGCAAATATCTTTTTTTGATTTGGTAAAATATAGTTTTAACTTTTAGTTCTTCCTAGATACTTTTTGGTGATAACTAAATTATAAATGATTATTAAATTAAGCCAGAAATACCTGATAGGGGTATATACCTTAGGTATTTTAAAGCATCTCCTTTAAAATATTTTTCCGTATTAATCATAGTTACCTAACTTCGATTTCTGACTCAAAACGAAAACAGAAAAATAGTAGAATATCAAAGCCATGTAAACTGACAAGGGAATTTATAGTAAAGTTTTCGAATGATATACAATTTTTTAGGGACTTTTTTTTAATGTGATTAAAATCAACAGTGCTTGAAAGCAACCAAGGAGAATCCCAGAATAAGTTCGAGAGTGTGAAATTGTTTAAGCTTGCCGTCACTGGGATGACGGGACTAGAAAATGTATAGCTTCTCTAATCCAATTATATATACACGTTCGTTTGGGTAATTTTATTTGCCGGCATCTAATGCTCATTAAGAGATTTCCTAAGTACGGGCCGCATGTGAGTTGTTTACAATTCAGAGAAGCCGCCCCGAGCGCCCCGGCCAAAAGCGATACGTATTTATAAGCCATAAATAACGTGTAAACAAAAAGCTGCCACAAACAACAAGTAAACGCCCGGTGGGGCCCCCCTTTGGAACAACGGTCTCGATGGCTGCTCGTCTCCCTTTTGTGGCGACACCAGCAACAGCAACAACAACAACAACAGTGGTAGTAACAACATCGCGGCCAAATTATAAGGCTATAAAAGGCAATAAAAAAACTTTGCGATATCAAATTACAACGCCCTCATAAAGTTATAAAAGTTTCAAGCGTATCCAAACACACAGCACGTTCCAAGTTCCACATCCCGCGTCCTGAATCCCGAATCCCGAATCCTGAATACCGGAATCTCAAGTTCTCCATCTTGCCGCCATCTCGGTTTTCCCTTCTGGGCCAGGCCTAATATTTTCAATAACAAATCAATCAGCTGCGGCTGCTGCCGCGACGGTCAACAAGGATAATCAGTTCGAACGGCTTTTCCCACCCACTTCAGAGGCTGCCGCCAGCTGCCAGCTGCCGTGTGGGCGTTACCCTTGGATGGGGGCGGGGTCCTGCCAAGTGGGCGGGTGTGTATCCGAAGGTGCCGTAGATTTATTGAGACACGATTTCGATAAGAAGAGCCCCGCCAAAATGGCAAAAAAAAAAAAAAGAGGAGAATGAAAGATCCTCGAATGGTGGATGCCCTCACGGTATGGTATGTTTTCAAGGTTAATTTTAAATCTAAACTGTATTCCAAAACAAATTTATTTTGACAACATTTTTCATAAGAAATGCATTAATTAATAAAATTCCCACTCACTCTCTCTCTCTCTCTCTCTCTCTCTCTCTGTCCAAATCATTCGTTTACCATTTTCCATTTGCTTCCTGCTCAATTCAAATTCATTAAAAGGACCAAAGGGAAAAGACCTGACTCCCCCAGAGCAAAGTTCCAAGAGTACACCGTGAAAGTGTAGACTAACAAAGCCTTTTACAAGACTGCGTTCTAGTAACAAGAAATTTTTCACGAGCCAACGAAAAAAAAGAAAGAATGGAATGAAAAAGGGAGCGATGGATAGCAACGGGGAAAAAGCGAAAACTTTTATCAATGTTGGCGTATGACCCTTGTATGGACGGAATGAGTGGGCGAGCGGGTGTCCTTTACGCTAAGGTCAAGGGATAACAAAAGGCGTAAATTTAAAGCCGAGTTAATTTTTTAACAATAAAAGGGCGCTTGTCAAAAGAGGAATTTTACAGCAAACGTTTAATCTTAAACGACTTTCCCATGCCAACGAGATGCCCAAGTTGGATAACACAGAAGCGGGCCGCTGCCAGCAGCCTCCATTAAGTTTCAATGGATTGCTTTGTTATAAATAGGAAGGAAAGAAAAAATTTTAAGAATGAAAGAAAGCACCAGCGAAGGAATTAAATGCTAACCCACAGATAGAGAAATATCAAACCGAAATATCGAAAATGCATTATTTCTACTCCTTCGATTTAAAGCATGTTACTGAACATTTGAAACATAATATGCGCTAAGGACCCCTGACTAACAGTCCAGTTTTATATCATTTAAGATAGAGCTTAACTAATGCAGAAGAATTTATTTTTGTTTCGTAAATATCATTAAATTCAGGATAAAAAAATAAACCTCTGAATTGTTCATGTTTGTTCTTTACAAACACTTCACATGAACATTCGAAAACTTGGATATATTATTCCTTATAACCCTACGATTTTGATAAAATAATTCCAGTGTTTCCCTATTTTTTTCAGTGCGTTGCTTCAACTATATTTAATCACTCAAAGCCATGCAAATGACAAGGAAATTAAGTGAATCAAAGAACAGAGGCAATTGTATTTGGAACTTAATTAAAACGTGCTTGATTGCACTTTGATTACACATTCTATTTCTAGTGAGTTAAGCTAAGTCAGTCACAGATAATTGCAGGTTGCTATTTAGCCTCGGAAGCCTCCAAAGCCACCTCCTGGTCCTCCGAAGCCGCCGCCACCTGGGCCTCCGAAACCGCCGCCTCCGAAGCCGCCGCCAGGACCACCAAAGCCGCCGCCGGGTCCTCCGAAGCCACCGCCTCCGAAGCCACCTCCTGGTCCTCCTCCAAAACCACCTCCTGGTCCGCCTCCAAAGCCTCCATAGCCGCCTCCTGGTCTTCCGCCTCCGAAGCCTCCATAGCCGCCTCCTGGACCGCCGAAGCCGCCGCCGAATTGACGAACCTGCCGCTTAGCCAACGGTTCCTGGACACCTGCATCCACGTCTAGGAGCCGGGCGGCCACATCATAGGTGGCCGCTGAAGAGCTGACGACCAGGAGAATGGCCGCCAGGGCAAGGCAAACAAATGTGCGCATTTCGTTGCTTGAACTCGGGAAAACTTCTGCCACTAATCACCGGCAAAGTTTCGATGGATTCTATGAAGACTCGACTCTGCGGTCGGCAATTTATATGATTCCGAATTTATCGACTAGTCATAGCGACTGGCTGAGAAAGCGAATAAAAGTGGAAGTGGTTCGACGGGGCGGAACATCAAAGTTGTGAGTGTTTCGCCAACTGAAATGAATACCACGGGCAGAGCGGGCGATTCGTATTAACTGTCTGGCTAAGCGCTGCCAACAATAACAACACAATCGCCATCCCAATGGCCGAAACAGTAGCACCGCCAAAGCCATAGCAAGTAGCGAGTAGCCGTGGTCATAATAATAACCAAAACCTATTAGGCAACGAAAACGGAGCACAAGAGGAGCCAAAGTTTTTGGCAAACACCCCGGAGAGGAGGCTTCAAGCATCTTGGGTCAAGTGGCCAGACGGATGGGCTTTCTTCAGGGCACAGTGGGATAAAAAATCATTATCTAGGCTAAATTCAAAATATGTATACATAAATTTAGACGGGGTATTGGTAAGAAGTTTATATTTCTTATATAATTGTCAAGCAATTGGTTATTTAATTGTTATACTTTTTTCTTGGGCTCAAGAGGAGGGTTAAATTATCGATGTATTCCATATTTCCTATTCATATAACCAAAAAATTTGGTATTTCCATAGTGCCCACTCTGGACAGCTATTCAAATGCGCAAAACATTCAAGTTTCTGGGCTCACACAACAAAACAGATCGATAGACAAGTGGCCAAGTGTTCATGGGAAGCACCATCTCGAGAGGGCATCTCCTTCATCTTTCAGATTTCGTAAAGCAGGGCAGGGCTCGGGGAAGTGGGAGTTGATTTTCTGTTGTTTGTTTGACTTAATTAAAATCTTAGAGCAAACACAGTCAACGCAACTGGTTGTTATTCAAGTGTCATCAATGTTGTCGTTTTCATTTTGAATGACGCACTGACTCATCTCGGTTATTAGCTTACCCAATGGTTAGCACACACCTAGATCATGTCTGGCTGCTACTATACGTATATCGAGAATATTAATGCAGGCTATAAATAAATTAACCAAGTTTATAGATTATATATATTTCCAGAGCAGAAGTAACTGGATTATATGGGACACAATGCTTTTTTTTGAAGGTATTGGGGTTTTTTTTTAAATTAGAATTTAAATAACCTTAAAATGTATATTATTAGTGATTCTAAAATTATTTGTAGCCAGGGAAACCCCATTAAAGTCTCTGTCAACTGGTTATGGCATTCAAAATGTTATAGATATGTTTTAAACTGGGAATAACAAAGCATTCGATTACCAAGAACTAAAAAAACCATTATATTTAACCTTTTGTTAATCCATTTCATCACCTCATTCACAAAGTATAGAGCAGCAAACTTTTAATTCAATTATGCACTCAAAGTGACCGTTGAACAAAATCAGGGACGACTTAAACTTACACATAAATCTGATTCGCCATCTGCCCTGTCATCCGTCAATTGCCGGACCAGTTCCACAGGGGAAAAGGCAAAGCAAATGACAAGACTGCCTACGTTTTTCACGACATTATAGTCATCTTCCTAGGGAGTGGCGAAACTTTGGCCTGAACTTTTAAAGAAGTAACAAACAAAATGCAAGTAAGAAAAATTTAAAAACTTTTAAGGATGGCCAGCAAAAAGGTAAAAGTAAAGCTGTCCACGGCTAAACAGGTAAAAAACGTTGTAGTATGGGACGTGATTATTTATGATACTTTTTTATGATGACATAAAGGTTCAAGTGGACATGTTTGACCTCATTACTTCAGTATTTAATCATTTACAAGCTGGACTTTAAATGTCATAAAAAAGTCAGATTTTGCATTATTTTTCTTTATTAATCTGTAAAATAATCGATTAAAAATAAACCTTAACTTCACTTCATTCAAGTGATGTTGTTAAAAAGTTTTTGTATCATTTATTAGTTTTTGTTCCTGCATCCACAGAATTTGTTGATGTTATATAATTTAATGAAATAATTGTTATATACATACTTTTGAAGTGGCTTGCATTTGATATTTATGTTGGCAGATTTTTTACAACTTAATTTCCAGGAAAGTTTTGCCTTAATGACTCTTCATAATATTGTTGAAATTAATAATATTACATTTTTTTAACACTTAGTTTCTGTAGCGCAAAATAAAGAAACATTTTCACTGTTTATAAGTACCAAAGAAATACAAATGTATTTATATAAAAAGCTTGATGACTAAAGTGCTGCTTATTTTACTGGAATCGTTGAGGATTTATAATTTCAATAACCAAGAGAACTTAGCTCAACTTTGGTAAATAATTAATTATAATTAAAATTCCGCCTTAAAGGGCATAGAATCCATTATAACAGGAATAGCATTTTGGCACATAAACAACCGCGAACGGGCAAAAAGTAATGAATTAGGTAGCCAGCTCAGCCACCTGGACACCTGGCCAATGTAAATTAGTAATTTTACTAATCGCCAACCGGTTCGTTGGGTAAAAGGGCTGGCTGGGGGGGAGACCGTGGGGAAATTGTTTGCGTGGCCTTTTCGTAGTTTCGAGTTCCTGCTTTTGCTTCCTGCTCTAGCTCCAGTTCCAGTTCGAGTTTCAGCTCCTGGTCCGGCTCCGACTCCGGCTCCCGGCTGATTATGACAATCATAGTCAAAATACTTTTTCCCTGGGTTGAGTAAAAAATGGATTTTTAATTTATGCCGCCGCGTCTGGGTCTTTTTGTGGCTCTCTCTCTCTCTCTCTCTTTCTGTCATTGCAGTCAAGCGGTGGAAATTTATGCGGAAGTTTACGCCATCCAGTGGATCTCTGGGAGTGCGGACTTGTAAGCGGAGTGGGTAGCAAAATGTGCATCATTTTGACGTTGACATCGTTAATTGACCCAGTTTCCTGGACTGGCTAACAGCGTTTAAATTTGAATAAGCAAATTTGGGCAGCGAAATGGAGATTGAGTGAGAAAGAGAGATTTCGCGTTTTGCATAAATGAATTAAAACGCCGCAGCTTTGGCTTTGGATTAGGCAGCGGATTTTGGCCGAAAAACACATGCGCCGAGACCGCAATAAACCAATTGAGAGCCATTCAAGCCGGCAATAGAGCCATCGAGCATTGTTAATGGCCGGTCCGCGCTCATAAAACAAACAGCGAAGCCAAACAGCAGCAAACAGGCAAACAAGCAGGCCGGCAAGCTGGCAAACTGGCAAACTGGCAAACTCGCACACTGGCAAGCTGGCAAACTGGCCGAACTCGGCAAACAACAAGAGAAACAACAAACAGCAATTCACACTTACGCACCCCGAAGTTGGAGGCGTCTGCCCAAAGTCTGTGAATGGGTATGTAGTAGGGGTCTGGCAGTAGGCCTCCGCCCACTGGTCAATAGCATAACTAACCTTCAAATGAAATTAGCACATTTACACAGCTTACCTGACCGCAGGAGTAGAGCTGCCACCAAAGCCATTTTCTAGCCAACGGGCTTAGCAAATACCTTAAGGAAAATATGTGGTTTACAGTGGTTAAAAGCGAACATTTATTTAGCAACATTTGAACAATCACAGCCAGAAATATTGAGAAGCAACTATCAGGCTTTTGTTTTTCTTTGGTTGTTTGTGAAAATTAAAAAATACAAAAATTGACTCCTGCCACTTTATAAATTAAACATTAAATGAATTTATTTTCTAGCCATTTGAGAATATAACTATAGAGTGCTCAATATAAAAAAGGTTTATAAAAAGTAAGAGCTTGATTCCTACTAAAATGTATGGACTTGTTTCTACTTGTTTACAAGATCTTTTCTGGCATAAAGTCGAGAGTTTAAAGAAACTTCTCTGAAAAATAAAGTAAATATTTCAAGGAATGGGACACCAAACCCATATATATTACTGAATTTTATTATTTCTTATAGTATGATAGGCTACCTTATCCGAACATTTTCATTCGCCCATGCCTAGGTCCTTGTTATGTTTGATCATTTTTACCATTTTATTTATTCACTTGTTGAAACCTCTTTGGTGGCCAACACTGAACAGGAGGTGAAATGTTTTGCTCTTTAAACCGCCACTGGCTGCCATTCGATTTCATGAGCGCCACTTAGCGTGCCACGAAAAATTCCCGGAGACTGGCCGTATGAATTGGCTTTTTGTTTCGTTTTGCGGAGGGCAATGGCTGGTGTACTCGTACTCGCATATTTTAATAGTTTGTTTTATGGCATTTACATTAGCATCTAATTTCTGCTAACAAGCGGTTCGGTCACAAAACAAACAGACGCCGCACTCGAAGCAGTGCGGAAAAGGGCGAAAACAAAAGTTTCTATTTTATGCCCAAAGTTCTAGGCTATAAAGACACCGGCCGCGAGCTGGCCAGGTCACAGTTGCCAACTTAGCCGAACGCAGAGCGGAGCAGCCAAAAGGCCACTGATAAAGTCAAGCGACCAGCAAAAGCAGTTCAAGGAGCCATAAGGATAATGCGTAGCTGGTTTTTATTTGGATTATATGCGCTGCTAATCGCCGCAACAGTTGGCCAACCGCTGCACCAAAATGAGCCCGAAAAAACGGAGGAGGACTCTGGCTCTGAGCGGGGCGAGCGAGTGAGTCGCCAAATTGGCTATCCGTTTGTGGGTGGCTACGGCGGAGGATATTCAGGATACGGAGGAATCGGTGGCTATGGAGGCTATGGAGGCTACGGAGGCTACGGAGGCTACGGAGGATACGGAGGATATGGCGGCATCGGAGGATACGGTGGCATTGAAGGCTATGGCATACGCTCGGCGTATTATCCTTATGGCTCCAGCGGCCTGGGAGGACTTTCGGGCGGATATTATGGTCGTCCTTACGGTTATGGCTATGGCAGTGGCTATAATATTGGATATCCGGCCATTGGTGGCTTTGGCGCCACCGCCGGCGGCGTTTACGGCTCTTCTCCATTTTCCCCGCTCATTTAAGTGGTTTTACGAAAAAAAAAAACGAGAACTTTAATAAAAACAATATAAATACTAAAAAAAATAACTATTTGATATTGTAATCTAGTTGTGGTCAAACTGCGCTAAAGTGTGTACAAAAAAAAGTGAAAGCTGGCAAACTAAACAAGGACAATATAAAGTGAAGTTGGTAGGATTACCAAAGCAATATTAATTCAAATGGTGCAGTTTTTTAAATCGAAAGCAGTCTCTTATTTTGTAAGATTTTTGGTTATAATTATGATTAAGTGAAACCGAAATAAAGCGATAATACATATAAAAACTTCGGCTGAGACCGTTAACAATTATCAAATCAATTGTGCCACAGAATAATCTCTACTTAGACATTTTGATATTGTAATAAATTTCCAAATCTTTTTTACTCTAGTTAAAAAAAAACTTGTTCCCTTTTCAACAAAGACAACCTCCCAGTCAGCTTTGTAAGAAAAAAGCTAAATCAACCCATTGCTAACGTTTCACTTTGATGCACCACGATAAGGTGTTTATTTGCTCAGTGCTTAGTGCTCCTTTGACGAGTCCAATTGCTGTGCAATTCACAACGATTATCGCTTTCATTCATTAAAATCTAGGATGGTCTACCTCATTATTTGCCCAGCTCGGTGGTAACACGAGCAGGGCTCATTCATTTACCTCCAGGTCGTCCCCGGAGAAGCTTAAGCAAATAGTAGCCAGCTTTGAGGTGGACATCTAGCAAGCAGGACTTTGCAGACAGGAAGAGCTGGCTTTTTTAGATTTTAATTGCCGATAGTGTAAGCACTATTCCCACAGACACTCTTCTACACTCCCAGGCCAGTCGAGCGGAGTGTCCGAGTGCTCTTTAATTGGTGTGTGTGTGTGTGACTTTTAAACGACTTTGGTTTCACATACGCCCCGTTGCACTTACAGGACTCATCGGGAAGTTGCTCTATTTCGCACAGTGTAGGCAAACACACACACACACGATGCACGCAAAAGGAAAAACAAGCAACAGGATGTCGAAGACAGAACCGTGTCTTCTTCTGGGGGGAAATGTCCGATGCCCTAACAAGCTATGTACGTGAGCATGAATTATTATTTCAATTAACAGGGAAGGGAAAAAGACAGAACTGCAGCTGGGCAATAAAGTCATCACCATTTGCATGTTTGCATGTGGCGCGATTCTTTAATAATTCACGCAGAAATGTCGTCAACTAATTGCGGTGCTTTGAGTTCCACGCTTTACTCCCTAATTGATGTAATTAAACGTAAATTAATAATCATTGGCTCATAATGACTTCTTGACATCTAAATATTTATGCAACCGAAAGAGACTTGGACAAAATATGCATTCTACAGGTATTTTGCAATAATTATTACATTAAACAAATCAATAAAAATGTCTAAAAATGTCGAATCCAAATCATAGCAAATCCTTCCTTTAACTATTTAAAAGCGCAACCATTTTTATTAAAGCTTATTAAACGATAAGTCCCTTGATTGTAATAAATAAATAACAATAAATACAGTCGCAATGCAATTTTTAAATCGTGTAATCGCATTTCACGGGTTAAGTTTGTTCTAATGTTCGGGTAATTATATTTAAATTAACAACTCATTTCAATTAAACTCATTACATTCAAGTTGGTCAATCATCATGCTGCAAATACAGAATACAATTTTCTATTCCAAATAAAATTCGTTTAATATTTCTAATTTAAATGCTAGATTGAATTATTGATTTCATTAGCCAAGCTAAATGAATTGGAAAGTTAAATACTAATTTTAAAGTTGTTAGTAAATTTTTAAAATATTAAATTACTGAGCTCGGATTGTAATATTATCATTTCAGTATTGTAATTTGTTGGTTAAATATATATATTTTTTTATCTATTAAAAAGAAGCCCAAAAGTATGCAATGATATATTGATACATTAAAAATATTAAAGAGCTCAGTTTGGATTGTAATATTTTAGTTCGGTTTTTTACCATTTTCGGCTATAAATAAATACTATATTTTCTGACAAGAAACTGTGTGCGAAACTATTGATATATCTCTATATTCTCTATACACTCTATATTCACAATTAATTGTGAACAAATCGTATCATCTAGCCCAGTTACCTTGCTCCCCAGCAGTTTAGAGCATTTTAAATCTTGGCTTTGACAGTCCGTTGACAAATACGGAATGTGTCGTCCTCTCATCTTTTATCCTCTCCGGCGGACTCTGACTCTGATTGCGCTTCTCCTCGCTGCCCGTTTATCTTTTAATGTCTCTGCAGGCACTCGCCGGCAGGCATTAGGGGGGACGGGGCCATAGAAACTCTTGGAAATGCTAAGCCATTCATTGAATTGTACTGTTTTTTATGCACTGCCCCGCCTTTCAGCGGGTCTCGCTTTTGATTTGGCCAGTGCTTTGCCAATTGCACTCGAAATCGCTATTGCCGGTGCTGCTGTGTTTAAAATGGCAATCAGATAACACCTTCCTTTTCGCCATATTCAGCTCTCGGCTTTAGAGCGCTATTGAAAGTCGGATACCACCGGATAGCGGTGCTCGTGGCAGCTGCATTGAAGATATATATTTGCTTTTTATGCGTAGTTGGTCAGAGCACAGTGGGAGTAAGGTGTATACTTTTGATTTAAACAAAAATTTAGATTAAATTAGAATATAAAAAAATGTGGACCTTCATTATATCATTGCATACTTTTTTTTTTCAATCGATTTCAAAACTATAAACCTTTCTCTCAATCAAATTTAATGGGAAACATGTTCAGAAACCATACTAATATTTGATTAACACAGGATTTGAGTTTTTAAGTTATAATTAAAATAATACATTATTTTTACAACCTTATTTTTTCCCAAACCCTTTCCATATCACCCACCGTGTGGCATCCCCCCTCCTGCTCTAAACTAAACTAAAATAACGCGCCTCACTGACTGACTGACTGACTCAGTGGGCCGCACGGGCTGTGGGTCGCTGCAGGATGCCGACTGGCATAAGCTTTATACATTTTTACGCTTTGTGGCCTCCGCAATGTGTGTGTATTTGCATGTATATCAGCTCAAAGTAGCGTGAAATAAAAAACGTCGACACTTGAGGCCGAAGCCTTTGAGTGCCATGTGTACGGTTATATACTATGTATGTGGTAGAGTCCCGACCGTGTTGAAGCGTTAAAATAAAAAAGACCGAATAGAAAAGAAGAAAAAAAAGTAAATAAAAATAAACCAAGATGATGGCCAGCAAAAGCACAGCCACAGAACACAGAAAACAGACCCAAAGAGTAGCCTCGCTTGTCCGGCGTAAAGGACTTGGTGCGGAAAATGAAATCTCTCTGGCTTGTGCTCCAAGATCTGTCCATCAAAGCGGCACCCTAAGAAAAGCACACTAACTAAGGTCTTCAACCGATGTCCAGATAAAAAACAGATTCCACTGTTGAAAATAGAAGAGAAGAAGGCACAATATTTATCAGACTTCGATTATTCATTCTACCCTCCAGGATCAAGGTTCAAGGAGTTCCAAAAGCACTCAAATATATATTTCTCAGTTGAGGACATTTCATTTCCCTATACAATCACTTTCAAACATTATTTTAATATCGTTTTTGTTCAGTGTGAAACCCAATAGGCTGGTTGAGAGCCTGCGGCAGGTGCAGGCGAGGCTGTGGCTTGGCCGCAACCGAAATACCTTCGCACCCTTTCATCAGCAAAGTGGCCAAGCAACAGTTGCGCCTAGTTTTCAAAAGGACCCCATGCCGGCCGACAGGATGATGGCTTCTCAACCCCAATCTTGGGCCGGCCCGCAAGCTCCTAGCCAAACAGTTTAAAGCGCATTAAACTTATCTGATGGGCAGGTCGGCCAACAGACCGCCCGAACCGGAGTAACTATGTACACAGCTCGCTGGAGCTCTAGCTGTGATAAGAGCCACTTGGCCTATCAATGCATTTTAAACGAGCCGCTCGTAAGCCAAACTAATGACAAATTAATATTAACAAAGCAATCTGCTGCCGCCGCAACCGCCCGTCCGCCTCCCTCCGGCAAAGCCGGTAACATAAACAAATGCCCAAGGCAGGGTCTCGTCACTGATTTGCCTGGAATGTTACTTAATTGGAACTTAATGTGCCTCGAATTGTTTACAAACACGAGCCACCAGGGGAAAGGCGTCCTGGGGATGTGGAAGCCCGGGCGGGGACAGAAAGCAGGACGCAGAACGGCGGACATTGGGTCTTTAGATAAAGCAAAGTGGCGACAGCTTTGAGCAACACTTCAAAATGTGAGACCCGAGCGGGGTGAAAGAAAAATGCGTTTTAAAGTGACACTTGATGTAGGTAATGTGACAGCGTAACAAGCCAGCGAGGGGGACGACGAAATAAAATGGCATAAAACCGAATAAAACGAAACAAAATACAAAAGGCAAGAGACATGGTCCATTGTGGACTTCACAATGCCCTATAAAATTGGGTACTACTTCTGCTGAGAAAATTATAAGTATATATATATTCAAGCTTCTTTATGTTATCTTGAATGAACTTTAAAAATGTTTATTAGGATAAATAATATACAATTCTCAACTAGAAATATATCTGAGCTAGTAGAAAATAAAGCGGATGCATAAATAATATCTTCCTTAAGGGAAGATATAATTTTTATAAATTGTATTTCTATAATTCTTTATATTTTCCTGAAAAGTATTTCCTTAGCGAATATGCTGAGAAAGTGAAATATGTTTTAGCTGGACATCAACGCATTACTGTGTGCCCGTTTTCAGACTCCGATCAAAATGAGACCCCTACCAATCCGACCCAGGGCTTTAATTCGCTCCCTCTTTGGCCCAGACCCTGTTCCAGACATAAGTCGACGACTCCGCGGCCGCCGGACATTATCTTAAGGGCTGAAGAAGCTCCCCCGATCCCTCCGACAATAAGTCCTGCGCTGCGTCCAGCGTTGACAGCTGTTACAGCTGCAGAAATATGCAAATTGGAAGGCGTTTTAATAGATAAAGAGCGGAGGCAGCGCGTCGTCGCTGAGAGGACGATAGACCCACGCAGGACACTCGACGAAAAAGGAGACCATCGCCGTCCAGGCTGACAATGGCAAAAAAACCGTGGCGAAAATGTTGGGAAAAAAGCGCGCAGCTAAGTGGAAGGCAGCCATAATAATGGCTTTTGTTGCATATTGTGAAGTTAAATGCGGAAAGCTTATAATCTCATTTGCCTGAAGGGAATTTGCGGATTTTAGAATCATTTTAAAAAGCTTCCCAGAAACTTCACATCCAAAATGGAGCATTTCTACAAATCAATAAATAGAATTAAATGTATTTAAATGTTTTTATTTAATTGCTTTTAAGTATTTCGAAAAGCCAAGGAAAAAACTCCACTTCAATTGGATTTAATGGAGGGAGAAAGTCAAATCTTTCTTAAATAAACTTTCTATTCATTACAAAATTGATTTTTAATGTATTCCATAAACTTAAAATATACTAAATACTTAAAACTGCTTTCTTAAATTTAAAACATTGCACATCTTGGCCATACTTCAATAGCTAAAATACAAATTTATAAAATTTACAAAATGATAATAAAAACTAAAGACTACAATTTTACCAAATGCCTTTCCCATAGATTCTAAAATTATTATGTTCATTGGAATTTGCAAAGGCATGTTCAGGTATTCCAGAAGATTAAGCAAATAAATTGTAGCAAAAAACGGCAAGCGGCAAATTTCTTGTGAAGACTCAATGGAAAATGGTAATATTTTCCGCCAGTAAAAACCCGATGAAGATAAACAATCAGGTGGGAACCGAAGACGCCCACTTAGCCACCTGGCGACCCTCTTGGAATGTGTGAAGGCTCTAGTTCGTGTCCTTGTCCGCGGTCCCAACTTAAAATGCAAAACAAAAACCCGAGGGTTCGGCGGCTGCTTATTTACGGCGTTGTCAGAACCGGTCCGATGGCCGCCAAGCTGCGTTGTCATGCCCACGCCAGCCAAAATGTCCAGGATGCTTCGGGATGCTGCTGTCCGTCCAATTGGCAGGACCCAATCCTGTTGCGCGCTTTACGCTCTGCAGCTCTTTTTTTTTCTTGTGTCGCTCTTCGGTCCTCTTGGCTCCGGCATTTGTTTTTCCGGACGCCCTTTTTTCCGTGCTGTTTTTTCCTCCATGCCCGGGACCGGGACCTTAACACTAAATTGACTTTTAATGCAAAATAAACCAAAATAATGTATTGCGTAATTTTCTTTAAAGAATTTTTACATTAGCATTTCAAAAGAGATTTTTCTTTGTTGCTCTCTGGAGCGCTCTACGGGCTCCTCGGTTGGTTTTTCCCATCTCATTTTCCCCCTGCCTGTCGCCGCATTTTCACGCCCTTGATTTTGCCATCCGTTCACCTTTTCGACGGTCGACGGTCGCCAGTCTCCTTTCCTCGGTCTCCGCTGTGCTGGCCATTTGCTAAGTGCGACATTAAATGTTGCGTGAGGATAATCCAATCTGCTTGACATGAATTTTAATTTGCATTGAGTAATTAGCCCAAGTTCATTTCGCTGGCCAGCTGAATAGCAGCAGCAGGACGATGTCCTTGCAAATGCTAAATAGAATTAGTCCCGAAGACAGTTTTAGCCAGTTCCTCCATTCTCGCCGTCCTTCCGTCTTTGCCATTGGCTTTTCCTCCTTTGCCTCCCTCGTTTCTCATACGTTTGCTTGATTTCGTACAAATTAAACTAATTTGGTTTTCCCTACCTTTTTCGGTTAGGTTTTTGGAGGACGTTTGGCACATTTGCTGATTACGCTCGTCCTGCACATCCTGGTCTTGGGATATACAGGTGAACTTCCGTAACTTGGACAGGAAAGCCACAATACAAATAATTCCAGAGGCATATTTTTGTTGTTCTGGAAACATCATTAGATTATTAAATATTTATTAAAATTTTCATAACCTTTACCTACATATATTTATATTCATTATACAAAATATTTTTCTTTCTTAAACAAAATTTTCATCGGTTTGCAAGCCATTTTATTACCAAGACAAGGACAAAAAAATTTATATAAAGTCTTGATTCTCCACTGGTCAATACCTAAGGAAGTCCGAGTTATGGAAGCCCGACTGTATCTCCGACTCCATGACTCTGGCTCGTCAGCAGGCAATTGAAACAAACAATAAAACGTGCGCTTTTCGTAATTTAAATCAGACGGAGAGATGGCGAAAAAAGGGACTTTTGCCGCATTTAAAGTTGGCACAAAGAGTGCGGCTGTGTGAGCGCGAGGGAGAATCAAACGAGAGATTGAATTTCTGCTTGCCTGCACTTTAATTTGCCAGATGCTAACGCAAAATGCTAAAAACACACGTACGCTGAAAACGAATTGAAAATCACACACAAACACACCATCTCTCTCACACACACACAGCGAAAAAGCGTCGCGAGGGGGTTTGTGTCGGTGAATTTTGGGGGGGAAATAAACGCAATCAACAGCTCACAGAGCGGCATTCGGCAAAATAATAAATAAATGCATAATGGCTTTCGCAAATGACAAAATATTGCATCGCCAATCGACAAAATATTAACACTTACTCAAACACACGCACATACATACGAGCGTTGGCATTCCATCAGCACGCTGACGTCACATAAGCCACGAGAAATTATTGCATAGCGTGCACCACAAAATTGCATAAACCGGAAACGCAATCAGGCATCGCGTATACGCATCGTTGTTTGCCAGTCAAGCATTTTTATCCACCATAACTGCTGCCACCCCCCACCACATTCCATATTTTGGCCATTCAGTGACAAAATGCATTTATATTTTGCGTTAGACAAAATGCCATAAACCGCATTGAAATGCATTTTGCAAGTGCATAAGCTCTGTCCCCTCCCGTGCCCCCCCATCACATTCCTCCTCTTGTTCGGGGCTCTGACGCAGCGTCTCCCTCTCATTTGTTAGTGCGCAATGAACTGTGGAGATGAATTAACTCGATTTCGGCATGATTTGATGATGATTTGATTTGTTCCGAGACAAGCGGCACGGCCCAGTGGACCACCAACAACAGTCCTTCTACGCTCGTCACCGAAATACCACCAAATACGCACAGGGTTCACTGAAGAAAAAAAAAAAACACTTTTAAACTAATAATTGTTAAACAAGCAATTTTTTGGTTTGAAAATTACATCAGCAGTTATTAAGTTATGCCGTAAAAGAACTGATTAACACAAATGATTTATTTTATAATATATTTATTTATTGCCTTTTCTTTTATTCGGTATAACCGTACTACAAGACAAATTTTATTAAACAACACATTACAATGCAATGTGGTTCCTTAAAATAACATCGGTTTGTGCAATCAAAATAAAATTAATCATGTCGCACTAGAATTGTAAATAGGTAAAAAAAAATAATATACGTGTAATAATTTAAAGAAGCTATACTCCAGTATCATAATTGCAACCATGCATTCATAAAAAAACAAAGATATTTAAAATACACACAGTAGTCTCTTACATGATAAATATAATGTACAGATACGATTGCTATTTTATCTTAAATTATATTCATAAACAATAAAAGATTTATGGTAAATAAACTCTTTAATGCCAGTTTTTCTCTGTGTACTAATACTGGCACACGCAGGGTAGCGAGCGGACAATTTGCTTGAGAATCTCCGGATGAAATTGTAGCATACATTTGGGCGCCACTAATAGGAAAAACCAGAGAGCGTCGATGGTTGCGAATGTCATTACCGCAAACGCGAAAATTGCATTCGAATAGATGCAAATAGCGAAAATGCTAATGAACACTTACAACCCTCACGACCGCTTAATGTGCATAAATGAATTAATTAACCAACAACCTGTCGCCCAGGACGCAGCGAGGCTTTTATGGCAACCAGCGAAACGCGGAGATGAGCTTAAAGACTCCGGCTAAAACGCCAGGATGGCGAACTCAAAGTCATAAAAACATAGTTTAAATTACTGTAATTCAAACAATAAAAGTCACATAACCCTTCCCTGTAGGGTCGCCGTTGGCTTTAATTTAATTAACAAACCTGTGTTTATTTAACTCAATTATACAGTATCTGAATAGCAAACAAATTTTTATAGTTGTAGAATAATACAAAGCCGAAAAAGTTAATTACTTGATTTATTTAAAACGTCACTTAGACATTTGGAGCTATGCTAATGCATTTTTGGCATTCCATTAGGAAATTGATGGATGTACGGACATATTATGTAAAATCCGGATTATGTGCAATTGAATGTGACAATAGATTTTTGGGTCATGACATAATGAAAAACATTTCACATTCCACTTGCCATTATCATAATTATAATAACAAAGCTAAACAACAAAATGCCAATTCATTATATTTACGTATTTTGTTCTAATGGGATTAATTTAATTTTTGTAACAATAGTTTCGAGTTTAGGAATCTAAAAGTTTACAAACAAAGTTTATGGTAGTCTTGATTTATTTATATTTACAAATATGCTTGGAATAGTTAATTTAATTTGAAGCTCTTAAGCCATTTAATAATTAATTAATAAAAAAGCATACTTACAAATATTTCTTATGCTTTTTTATATTAAGTGCAACAGTTCATCAATTGGCATTTATTGTTTTTTTTATAGTAAAACACATTTTAAAATGAATAAATTACTGCGACATTAATACTTATATCTGTCATAAGCGACCTATGTTGACCTATTTACATAAATCCACAAAGATACATCATAATGCCACTACCTTGCTCGATTTTGTAAACCTTTTTAAAATTTAAATCAAACAACTAAATGGATTTTCCCACCAGATGCTGTCGTTGATCCTTGATCCCAACTGTGGCTGGACATTGTCCTGGCAAAAAGTAATTCAATTATCGTGTAACAAAAAAATAGCGCCTGAATGCAAACAATTTGTAACAATTTAAAAACAAATGTATTTTAATTGAATTGAGAGTCAGGCTTAATGTTATTAATGGAGCTTTTGGCCCTGATTGGCCGCATACGCTTGTGAAAATAGTGAGCCTCGTGAAAATGCTTTCGGGCAGACTGATTTTTAAAGGGTTTTCGGCAAACTGTTTGCTCAACTTATCAACGGTTGATGGGGTCCAACGAATTTCCAGATAAATGTATGTGTCTCTGTAAATAAGACAGCTTAAACCAGTTTGCCAACTTATATTTCTGAAAAAGTGGTCGTAAATGTCTAGGCTAACCATGTTAACATAATTATCTATTTGTTGACGAATTTCGCAATTAAAATTTTAAGTAAATATCAATTCAAAACGGCAAATAACATTTTGTGCACAAAACTAGATGCGGGCTGGGTAGCAAAATTGGGTAGAGCCAGAGCGAGATGGCAAAAAGGCAGAGCCAAAGTGCCGAGGGAAAAGGATGAGAGCTACGTTGATGATGATGACACTAAATAAAAGATTTTATACTGTTGATTTTTGCGCTTTTTGCAACTTTGCACGTTGCATTGCACTTGATCTGTGTGCCAAACGTTACAACGACACTTCCAGCAGGAGTGCGGACCGAAGACAGGAGGAGGAGCTGGGAAGGATCGGGGTATTCCTGGCAGCAGCAGCTGCACCAGTTGTTTGTAGCATACAATCAGCTCGTTTCGTTTTATTGCCAACGTCGTCACAGAACAGTTCACCCAGTCCTTGTCCCAGTCCTCGTTCTCGTCCTTGTCCTCGTCATCGTCACCGTCCTCGCCGTCGTCGTCATCTTCATCGTCAGCCCGACGACATCGCCCAGACACAAGACTTGACAGCAAAGCAAAATTGTATTTACATTCAATTAGTGCCAACAAAATTGTCTTTGGCTGCTTGCCGTAGACTGCGCCTAGTGCCAGTTTCAGGACCGGGCTCAGACCCACACGGCCCAAAAAATATCGCCAAATTTGAGCACTCATTCGGAAGGTCTTCATGTCAGAAGAAAGGCTTTACTCGGTCAAGAAAATACTTGATGATTTAAGACTTCACCTTGCCTTTGTTTGTATTTGTATGAATTGCTAGTAATTTATTACTACAAAAGAATAATACAAATCGTGCTAAACAAGCTGGGTATTCATTTAGCTTTACTAACTATTTACATCTGCAAATACATCCTGCAATAAAATCAAGACAATAAACGGATTTAAGATTGCCAGAATACTGAAATCTTGTAAGATACCAAGAAAATCAAAAAATCTTAAATAATACTTAGTTAAAAATATGTTTTCCTTGCTCAAAAGCTTTGTTAACAAGTCTTGTGTTATTGTTTCACAATTCATATAATTATTTAATTTGTAAAACAACACCTTAAAGCACTCACAATTTATTCGCTTTAAGCCATTATAAATTGACTTTAATTTCAAGGCAATTTCGAGGCAACACAAACACAATTACAACTCTCGATAACAATGAAGTCTTGTGGTTATTTTTTCACCGTGCAGAAGTTCTTTGCAAGTCGGCTGAGCGTAAATTACTTTCCGCATTGGTGTGGGCGAGGATCTCGGCATGACCCCATGTTTGCAGCTTTTTAGTTGGGAGCTAAGTAATGTAAAATTTATTTTAAATAAACTGAAAATATGTTTTGGCTTGTACTATGTAGTTTTTTTTTTCTGCCGTTGCCGTTGCCGTTGCAGCCGCCTGCCTGCCTGGCCTTCCTGCTTATTTCTTGCCAAGCATTTTATTTATGCATAACAAAGCACCACTTAAATCTGCTCAGCATTTTACTTTTTTCCTTTCTTGGTTTGCGCTGCTGCCTCAGCCGCCGCTGATGCTATTCGAAAGTTTGCAATCTGCATGCCAAGTTGTCGACGTTTTCACACAAACAGGCCGGGGAAAATGGGAAACTGGACGCACAGTAAAAAATATATTTAATTTATGTTTATTTTTTGGGTTTGTGAATTGCTTTTGAAGCGATTAGAAGAACATGTTCCTTATTTGATACGAAAGTCAACTCAATTTTACAGAAGATAATACAAAATTTCAACATCAAGAGAACCTCAAAACTATTTAGCACCTAAAAATATATTTAAAATGCATAATATATTGAAATTTCAGCTTCTAAAGGTTCCCTGACTTAATTCTTACCTTAAAAATCACTAAACTATATACAAATCGTTAAACATACATTAAATTGCTTTGCAATTTGTAATTTTTCCCAATTTGCAATTTATAATCTTTTCTGATATTCCCGCTTTACATGTACAATTTAATTCTCCTTCATTTCTTCCCCTGCAGGATAAGGAACTGGTTGTGCTGGCAGGATTGCAATGGGGTGCCGGATGGCTTGGGGTGGCAACTTGGATCCATCCTTGCCGTGTGCCGAGTGCAAGTGCCTGCGCGTTTATAACTTTTCAACTGTTGTATGAAATTTTACAAATTAGATTCATTTCTATGCATTGAAATACATTTTCAAACTTTGCAGCAGAAAGTTGCCAGGATATTTGCACATGCACATGCACGTACTCACAGAGCCACACACTCACACACACACACACACACACACTCATGAGGAGCCTGCCAAAAAGGACCAGTGCCAGGGACAACGACTCCGACCCAGTGACACAACATGCCAAAACTCAGTCTATTAGTTTGTCAGTTTATAAAGAAACATGTATAAAAGTTTTACATATTTGCAATTTCATTAATACAAAACTTATTTTCAGGCCCGAAAGGACCACCGACAGACCGACCCAGCCCCTCCAATCCGCCTCCCTCTCCACCTCCGCGCCAATTTTTGTTAATTTCAAGTTGAGCACTAACCCACACACACACATACACACATACGTACAGGATGGAGATTCATCCAAAGTTGGTGCTGGGAAAATTCCAGAAATTGAAATGTGAAAACTCAAACATTCCGATGATACAAAAAAAGGAACGGCAAAAGAAATTCTCAACTCGAACATCATTTGCAGCAATAAAGGAAGTCAGGATACTCGACAGACGCAGCAGGAGCAACGGCAATGCGTCAAATGAATTGAGGCGTGGTCGTTGAGGCGGATGGGCGGATAGCAAGTTGGGCGTGGGGGAGGCGTGGGCCATGGCAGCCGTCCCCACAGAACTCACTCACTACGACATTATCATAATTAATTAAAAAAGTTTTTTAAATCAATTTCCAAATGCCACGAAGTGTCTGCAAAGATGTTTGATGAACCGTGGCCATCGAAAGCAGCAGCTGAAAAAATTGATAACTTTGGCTTGTCATGGACAAGGACGAGAACGAGAATGAGGACGGGAACGGGAACGGAACCAAAAGCTGGACAAAAATTCCAAATCATAAAATGACTGCCAGCTTGATTCACTCAGAAATATTCTCCAAAAATTCCTTGATTAGTATTTGCAACGGGTCAAATGTACAACGGGCAGTGAATGGACTTTTATCCAAATGAAATCAGATGCGTTTTGGCCAGATGCAGTTTGCAAATATTTTTGTAAATGGTTTTCATTAGAGAAATGAACTTCTAGTTCTAGGATATATGCGATTACTAAGGATATATTATCTTTAGTTACATGTTACATTTTAAAGGATTGTATATTTTGTGTATTTAATAATAAACTGTTACCGCAAACAAAATAAAATAAAACATATATTACGTGTAGTTGTTTTTAATTTTGTTCTATAATTTTAATATATACATTTTTAATAACATTTAGCCATTAAACTCGACAATGAACTCACACCATATACAAAAAGCTGTGACAAACGATTTCCCCCCAATAGAAGTTTTCGCCTGGTTTACCATTAAAGAAATTGAAAGTACAAGATCAAAGTAGATGGTAGTACGAGTTGGAAATGCGGCAAATCAAAAAGCCAGGCTAAAGTGCAATGCATTTTAATTTGGCCAGCAACTCACACAAGACCAAAGGAAGGCGCGGTGGGTGTGCAACACACATATGCAAGCTAAACACGCGCGCGGAGGCAGTACATAAATAAATACTTGAACAAATATTTACAACTCTGGCGTGGAATTATAAGCAGCGCCCGAAAGTATGCACTACAAAAATGAAGCAGGGCGCGAGGTCCTGTGTGTGCGAGTGAGCGCCAGCTCACACCTGTTTGCACGGCAGTATGAGTATGTCTGTGGGTGTGTATGTGAGCGAGTGCAAGTGCGCATAAAACGCGCCGCAGCAGAAGTGAGCAGTATTTTTATTTATTTGCCGCGGCGTAGCTTTTATTTTTCTTTGCCCATTTCCCCACATTTAGTTTCCCTCCCAAAAATATATGTGATGCCTCGAATTTCGAACACAGAAAACAAAAACCTACCAATGGGAATTCGAAATTCTCATTTTAATTTAGCTTATTTCAATCGGAGGCCACTAGAGGTTTTTGAATCGCCAGAGAAGTAGGTTAACAGCAAGGTTTTACGTTTAATTGAAAAATGCTTCTTCAATTTGATGGGGATATATGATGGAAAGGGGTAAGTATTAAACATAGTTCAACTTATAATAGTTTAAATCAAATTTATTTTTTATAAAAGAGTTATCTTAGCATTTATAGCTGTAGCATCCTTACAGGTGATAATGCTTATTTTTATTTGTATCTCCATTTATTTGAATATTATATTAATCCTTAAATTTAAGGCAGCTTTAATCCATGTATTTAAAATTACGTTTGATAATAAAATTTTCGTAAAGAATACTCTCCAAAGTATTTTATAACAATATGCCACTGATTTATTTGCTAAAGAGGGCGCAGACACCTTTAAGTCAATTAATTTATTGCCCACCGTTAAGCGGCAAATATATTGCTTTGCAATTTGAATAACATTGCAGATACCAAACATTTCTTTTTAAGATTTATGAAACTAAAACCAATATTTACTAATTAAAAAGCAGCAGCAAATGGTGAGAAATTTTTAAATAATAAGCAACCAAGAATCAGTTTCGCAGTCACTGCGAAAATTATTATATGGATTTTTAAATGACCAAATGCAGCAATACATTTGTTTTTATATTTATTTCCCTGTGTAGACTGCATCGCCAGCTGCAGAAAGGCGGTGGGCGGGGCCAACTCGCACACATACACACACACACTCAAATATGTACAACAGATAAGGTTTGCAGAGTGCAGGCTTGTTTGGCAAAGCGCCTGTTTAACACTTAAGATATCGTATTTCTTAAACTCGCATGTCTGTAGATGTGTTTGTATGCCACAAAAGGAGCAGGAGTTGGCGAAAGATAAATATGCATGCGGTTGGTTTTATAAGGTGAGTGTGAGCATGAGTGTGTGTGTCTTTGTGTGTGTGTGTGTTAGCCATTTCAACAGACGCGCCTCCTTTTTGCGCCGCCTTTCGCGCATTTGCATGCAATAAAGATGGCGGGGCGATAACTAGGTTGCCAGCCATTGTTTGCCTTTTCCCCATATTTCTCTTTCTCTGCTGCTCATGTGTGTGTGTGTGTTAGCCGCACTAGTTGGCCGCCAAAAGCAGCAGACAGCCAAGCAGCAGCTAAAATAAAAGGCAAAGTCCGCCAACTGGCGTATCCTGCCAGTGCCACGAAGGCTTCTTCTTTTTCTACTGCTCGTCCGGCTGCCACTGCCGCTTCTGCTGCTGCCATGCATTATGCAGATGTACAGCAGGTTCATGAATATATATACAAGTACTTTGTCTACCTATACAGGCATAGCAGCTGGCACTGCCCAAAAATAATCAAAATTATTAAAATTAATGAGAAATTGTAGACAATTCTACAGCTTCTGAATCAAGAACAAACTATGGTTTAATTATTATTTATGATAGCTTAACTCGACTTGCCTTTAAGACTAAGAATAATTTGAATAACTTAGTAAAATAAAAAGCTAAATGGTGATAAAGTATCAGGCAAGAAATAATCGCTTTTCAAAATTGTTGAATATTTTTCTATTTTCCACAAGTGTACCTATATCCCTATGCTTCCTTTTTAGTGCGAAAAAAAGGAAGCAAACAAAACGAACTGACAAAATGCCATATGTTTGTGCGCGATAAGCTGCACGACCCCTGTGAACCCACATCCAGCCAAGCCAGCGATGACTATGACGACCCCATTCATTCGAGGAACTCAGACCTGTAATTATAATTTAACACCGCATCAAATCAAACGGCTAGGCAATAGGAACAAAAAGCCATCAAATCGATGTCCAGGCACATCGCACGCACAATTCCCCAGCCAAACGAGAACGCCAAACCTGAATCACTCAGCCAGCTCAAAGCCCGTGGTTGCCTGGCTAGCGGCGGGTAAATCAAAAATGTGCAATAAAAATTGCAATAAAGCACGCTTCAAAAGGTGGCGCAGGCAGGAGCTGGTTGTCCGGGTTTTGGGTCCCAGGCTTCCCGGGCTCCGGGTGTCAGAGCAGCTCTGCGAATTGGCTGGCTGCAGACCTCATCTAAGCAACGATAATGATTGCAATTCATTTTTATGACCAGCAACTAACCGTTTCCGGGTATTACGATTTTCCAACCCAATTTGCCGGCGCACGCATATTACAAAATTCAATTAAAGGCAGTGATTTACAGGAGATGGAAACGTTTTATGCCAACCGGGTCATTTTAAATCAGACCAAATGTGCCATTTTAGTTTAGAATTAACATAAAATAAGGTCTTGATTATACATTTTATGTACACAATTAATCCCACTGCGTAGGCGAGTTTATTTTGATTAAAGCCACGAATATCATTAGGTTATATTGAGTTGCTTGTTATTTATTTTATAACTTTATTAAGGAAATAAATCTAATAATTCGTAGGTGCTACAAAAATAATACAGAAATATTACAAGCAATAAAAATGTGTTGCAAACTAACTAAAAATTTTTACATTGCAAAGCATTGCATTCCTTTTAACAGTTTAAAACCCTTAGTGATTTCAGGGTTTCCTTTTATTATTTTATTAGTTTCTGTACAAACTTTCTAAATATTAATTCTTTATAAATACTCCTTAGTAAATATCCCTTTAACTATATATGCTAAAGATGCAATTACTTTTATAGCTTGTTAACCTTTTGAAATAAATATGTGGCATTAAAATCGCTGCAACAAGACTGGTATATTTATCGTGGCTTTTCCTGCATCAAGTCTATAAGTGAGTGGGACATTCGTGACTCTGGGAGCGAAAAGGGCATCTAAACAAACACTAGAAATGCCAGTGTGGACCGCCCTTTGGCTTATTTTTAGTCGCGTGGCCAGAAGTGGCCCGAGTGGCCAGAGTGGCCAGCTTGAAGTGGGCAGGTGTACCACGGGCACCTGTCGTCGCCAATCAACCTTGACTCGAACTGGGCGTTAGGAGGTGGAAAGGGTCATGGACCCACTATGTAGTTCTGCCACTACCATAACAGTTCCAGCTCCGCACAAGGTTGCTTCTTGCTGCTAAAACACTGAGGGGAAAAATGCGGTTTACAATTTTAAAATAAAATTGTTAATTTAATTTAATAAAATTTAATTTAATTTGATCAAATCTTTAAAACGAACAATCTTATATTAAGTTCTGGCAAACTGGTTATCAAAATATCCTTTATCACTCCTTAAAATACTCGAAATCATAAGAAAAGTGTTTTAGAATCTCTTAAAAATGTGTCTTCAACGAATGCAACAAAGTTTTTTGGTGTAAATTCGTTTTTCTTACTATTTATAATTTTCCACCATAGTTTCGGACATATTTCTAAGTCTTTCTTAAGCCCTAGAGATCTCTACAGCGTCCCCGCATAAGTGATTCTCTACTATGAATAATTAATAATTTTAAATAACATTTTTCTGAGTGAACTGTTACTATTAGATGGCTTTGGATGCGGTTTGCTGGTTGGCTGGCCAGCGATTTTCCAATAAAATGAAATTGCATTTGATGATGCCAGGATATGTTTTTTTCCAATCACTCTGACATTTTTCGCCCTGTCCCTTTTCCCCTTACCGGTCCCTGTTGTTTTCCCACGGTGTTTTCCCTTTGCTCCATCCATTTATAGAAAATTGAATAAGAGTGTTGGTGGCATTGCGACAAACTGGTCGACGAATGAGCGCGTGATTGGAGGCGATTTGTAGAAAGGTGAGCATAGGTCCTGGCTAGCGGTTCCTTCCTGTTCCGCGACCCGCTCCTCCTTTGCCTCGTCCTGCCAGCGAAGGAAGTGATTAGTGTACGGGCCCCTACACGGCTTCCTTGCGTGAGTCGGATCGGATCCCGGGAGCAGGAACAAAGCAAACACGGCGCTGCCGAGAAATCCAATTTGTAATGGGGGAGCTGGTTGGCTGAGTTGCCTTTGATTTCATTGTTTCACCGTGTTACCTACCAACACTCAGACACTTGTAGGGAATTTATTTTTTTTAAGGACTTTCAGCATTTTCTGCTGCACAAGAAAAATCACTAGAAAGAGTTATCAATTCTGTACCAGCCAAGATGCATTCGACCAAGATTAAGGAGGGCGATGACAGGGTGAGTTCGAATTGGCAGCAGTCACATGTCGGTCGGTCATTAAACGTGGTCAAGCTAATTTGAATGCCTTGTTTAGGAGGAGATGGAGCTAAACCAAATCTGGCGAGGATGTCGTAAAATCCAGGGTGCCATTTTTCGTTATAACTTGGACATCTGTGCCGATATAAAGCAGCACGATCCGTGCTGCACTGGCTTCGTGTCCGGTGAGCACAACATCCGCGGGGAACATTTCCGTTTTTTATGACCCTTTTATGACCCACCCTCGCTTTCCCAGAACCCATTTTCACGGCCGTACTGGGAAAGTATCGCAAGGTGGCTGGCATGTCTGAGTCCGAGCTCCGGGATGTCACAGACTACTTCCAAATTCGAGATGGACGTGTGGCGTATCGCCAGTTTTGCAAGGTGGTCTGCAGCGAAAGTGAGTTCTACTAACTGAAATTTGCACCATCTTGACCAAAATGTTGTGTTCTAGCCCTACACAAGCCCGCCAAAACGGACCTCGCCACTGGGCTTGAGTGGAACGATCCTTGGCATGTGAATGTCATTCCACAGCCGGAGGATCGCCGGCGTCTCTGCCTGATCCTAATGAAGATCGCCCAGGAAACGCACATACCTTTAATGCCATATTTTCAGGACTACGAACTGGTGAATACAAATTTCGACTCTCAGATTTACATATACATTCCCTCAATCCTTGCAGATTGCCCAAAATGTGGGCGTAGTCACCGTTGCTCACTTCTTGCGGGTACTGCACTTCATGAAGATACCGCTGTCGGAGCAAGACTTCCTTCTGCTCTTGAGACGCTACATGAAAGATGGTTACTTGGTCAACTATGTGGCCTTTCTTAAGCACATTGACAACATCATGGCTTATCTGGGTGACAATCATCTTCTAGATAATTCACACGTAAGAGCAAGGACAAGGAAAAATTAAGTGGTCACATAAAAAAAATAATTTTTTATGAACAGGACATCATAAAGAACTTCCCGGGACGTCTGGTGGACTTGGAGCTGTCGCAGCTGCCGCCAATTAATGGCTGTCGGCTCGTGCACCCGATCTTCCCCGATGCCTGCAATCACCCCAAGAAGAATCGCAACCAGTGCGATATCGTCTTCTGCATCCAGAACTATGTCTACAAGAACCAAGTGCGCACCTGCGAGTTCCTGGCGAGCTTCGATACGCTGAACTTGGGCAGCATCACCAAGAATCAGTTCGAGCGAGGACTGTCCAACATGGGTGTGGGCAAGTATCTGAGCCAACGGGAATTGGGCATCCTACTGGACCGCTACATAGATCCCGTGGACATCAATCGCGTGCGCTGGCGCAACTTTGTGGATGAAATCGATACAGGTTGAGTGCGGAAACGAAATGGACTTTAAAATATTTTAATTACCATTAAAATCCACCCAACTCAGTGTTCACCATCAAGAATCTGGATAAAATGCCGCAGTGCGTCGTGGAGTCGCCACTGCGCCACATCCAGGAACTGCCGAGGCCTGGTGCCGTCGACTGGCAGTCTGTCCCAGTCAATGTCCGTGATTTGTGTGAGGATGCCATGTCCAAGATACGCATACGCATCCGTAACCGCAGGCTCTATCTGCATCCGTTCTTCCGCAGCTATGACAAGTGAGCGAACTTCCATTCCTTTCCAGACCCCTTAATTTGCTAAATCCTTTCCAGGCTGAATAGCGGCCATGTGCGCTGCAATATTGCTAACCAGATATTCCGCACCAATGGCATCCTGCTGACCGATCCAGAGCTAAACGCTGTCCTCAGTCGATATGGTAATGAGTTGGGCTTCTGCTACACAAAGTTCCTGGACGATGTAGATCCCGCCGAGTACGCAATGCCTGCAATGGTCACCAAGCAGGAGCTTGTGGAGTGCCCGCCGTTCGCGCGCGACAACGTGGATCCGGAGGACCCCAGCGAGGAGGTCATCGTGCGAATCCTGACCAGTTGCAAACGCCAAGCTCTCGTCAAGGGCGTGGCCGTCATAGAGTTCATGAGCGACTACGATCGCCATCGCGAGGGCGAAATCATGGAATCGGACTTTAAGCGGGCCCTGGACAACTCCAGTGTGATCATCACGGAGGAGGAGGCCAACATCGTGTGCAATATGTAAGTTTCCATTTAAATTTTCGAATTCAAATTAGTTTTTCCAAAATATTAATCTATATATTTTACCCTCAGCTTCCGTTCCCCCCGTCGCAGCGCCTGCATTCGTTACCGCGACTTCTGCAAGGCGTTGGATGAAGTCTTTATCCAACTGGACACGTCTATGGGCGACGCAGTGGTGACTGCGGTGCCACTGCTCCACCTACCCAACTTGGACTGCGTCGACTGCTTCCTGAGCTTCGATGAGCGAACTATTTGCTCTCAGGCACTGATGAAGCTGGCCCGCAAACCGGACGAGATCTCCAATCTAAGCCAGGTCTTTAAGGACTTTGACCGCGAACAGTGCGGATCGATAACGCAGAACCAGTTCCTGCGCGGCATCACGGTGCGCGAAATGCACGAAATGCTGAGCAGCCGCGAGTTCCAGGCCATCTGCAAGTGCTTCGGCGTAAAGAAGGGCCTGTGCATGGAGTTCAACTATCGTGAATTCCTCAAGATCCTGGACGTTCTGTTCGCCACCGGCCAGAAAAAGCGTAATTATTAATTCGATATAATATATATAAATTTATATATATTTATGCGCCGCTCTCCAAATTCTCAGTGTGTACCATTAACCGTATAAATGTTTATCCTTGACAAATAAACAAAACAAAACGAATTTACTTGAGAGTTTCTTTAATGTAATTCACTTTTAAAACTGTCTGATCTCTTATCGTTCAGTAAAGTTAGGTTGTATTTTCGCTTGAGAATGTTTTTTCTTTCTTTGTTTTTGTATATTTTTAAGGGGGGAAAACTACACTTACACACGCATCGATCTCTTCTTGAAAGGCTACCTAAACCTTCCCCATCCAGCACACAATCGGCATAATCTATCTGCTCTCTCAGCTAGCTTTTGTCGGACGATTTCATATATAGATTTTTCATATATATAGCTATAGTAATGTATACATAGATTTGATTTAACAATTCGCAATCTTGCCGTGGTCTATACAATATTAAGGTTAAGTAGATAATGTTCTTGTGTTGTGGCTTTAGACTTTTATTAAAATATAAATCTCTTCCCTTTCGCAGTGTGTATATAAATATAGATATATGTGTTATGTATGTAGTCTATGAGCGTAAATACATACCCGAAAACAAAAACTAATCTTTCGCTTTTCGTTTTCTTCAGCTCAGTATTATTATTATTATAATGGTGGATTTGTTTGTTTCTTGTAGGTTGTATTCCGGTTGTCGTATATAGAGTTTTCTTATTTTCAATCGAACGGGAACAACTCGATGTTCCAGCCAGTCAACGCTTGCTTCCTCGGTTTGTTTCTTGGTTTTTAATTATTATTACATATTACAGTTAATTCATAATTAAAGTTAAACAAATACTTATACTCTATTGTATTGTATAATGTATGAAACATTTTAGCTGTATGTGTTTTTGTTTTGTAAGTATGCTTTCGTTTCCTTTTCCCTGTCCTGCTGCTGACACGTTAAACAATTACCTCGCATAATGTATGGGACTACATTAGAAAAACAAATTAGTTTCGACACACAGAAACGGGAGCGGGGCATGCATGGCATTATTTAGTTTGGTAAATGTTGTGTGCTATGTTTTCTCTGCAAGGTTGTCTTGTGGGTTTTCCAAGGGTTGAAGTTCTTGGTTGGTTGTTGGTTGTTGGTGGGTGGTTGGTTGGTTGGCTGCTGCTTGTTTGCTTTGTGTGGTTGTGTGGTTGCTTTTAGCCTGCTTAATGAGCGTGTGGCTATGAAAAATTAGCCACTTGCTGAAAAATTATATCTCTCTAGGCCTAACTATACGTATGTGTGTGTGAGTGTGTATATATGATGCTTTACTACTGCTACTCTTGCTGTTCTTGTTGCTCCCTTTGCTGATTTTCATGTTGCTGTTGTTGGAATGGTGCTACACAACAAATATTGTGTAGGTGTTGTAAAGGTAGCTGCGCTGTTGATAATGTTGCTTCCAGCCAGCCAGCCAGTCTATTCAATGCAATGAGTCCCTCTCTTTTCCGTTTTATATTTATTGATATATATACAAGACTGTATATATAAGCGGTTACTCAGATGGATGTGTGTGTTGTATTTGTAGTAATGCTGTAATGGAAGAAATTATATATGACTTTAATTTGTTTAAACGTATAGGAATATGCTTTAGAAAGTCCACCAGTTATGGCTAGTAAACTCTCTTAATTATAATTATACTTCTACTCACCATAACAAACTAAACTAGGAAAAATTCAAATAGTTTGCAGTTATCTGGAGAATGCGATATACCCAATGCCCACGTCCCCGCCCCTTTAGTAGGGCTGATGCCGCTGCTGGCGTCCACCGCCGCCACCACGCTGCTTTCCGCCGTTGAAGTTACCGCCGCCGCCGCCTGTTTTTCAGAAAGGATTCGATTTGAAGAGTTAATCAATGTGTAATTTGAAATATTTACGAAAACGCAAAGGAAGACATGCTCAACATCAGCGGGGAAAGGTAGGAAGGGGGGCTATCTAAAGATTTTGGTAACTACGCCAAACTTATTGCTTTATTATTTTCTTTTTTTTTTTTTTTTTTGGGGAAAATTTTGACCAACTCTAAAGGTAAAGCAAAATAAACTAAACATAAGTTTTGGAAAGTGGCCAATGAAGGTTAACAACCGAAAACGATGGAACTGAATAGCTGAAATCTAATTTTGCTTTATTAGGGGAAAAAAAAAAAAACTTATTATTGGCGAATAGAGAACTATATTCAACAGATACATGGATAGAGGATGGAGGCCCAACGGATTCGCTGGTAGATAGTTGCTGGGCGCTTTTTAGTGTTAATACCTTTGGGGCCGCCGCCGCCGCCGCGGGGTCCGCCGCCACCGCGACCACCGCCCATATTGCCACCGCCACCACCGCCGCCGCCGTATCCGTTACCCTCAAAGCCGCCGCCGTACCCGTAGCCGTCTTTAGATTACGATTGGATGGATGGCGTGGTTCGGTTTGGTTTCACACAAAACGTGTCGTTGATTTGGTGGATTTTTGTCGGATAGAAGATTGATGAGAACACAAACAAAGCTTAGCTTATAAAATGGTGTAAAAAGGACTCGAACAAAAAAAGGGGGTGGAGTGCCGCCAATGTTGCCAACTAGCTAAACAAATCTTGTTGCTAACAATTTTAACTCTTTAAAAACAATTAAAAATTAATAAATTGAAATGCGATTAAATCTGCCAAGCATCTGGCAAATATCAGACCTGATTTTTTGGGTAAAAGCCAAGAATTAAAGGAGATTCATTTAAATACAATACTTTTTTTGTAAGTTAGTTTGTAAGTTATAAACTTATTTAAATTTGATTTCCTTTAATCACAGACTTAATTTTTAGCTAAATGGCATGAAATACTGTATTGTTAGTTAAGACTTATTAGGGGTTCCGTTTAATAAACCTAAAATCAAAGAATTTAATATTATATAAATTTACTTTACAGAAGAATATATATTAAATATCAATATAAAAATACCTCTAATTTTTTTACGCTTTTTCGAAGGGTATTAAGGATAACAAATTTAATTAAAAATTTTAAATATTAACTTAAATACTTCAAAAATTGTTATCTACGTTTAAGATATATGAAAATTAGTTATAATAACAATTGAGTAAATATTCCTCACTAATTCATAGCCTGTAAACTGTGAGGCGGACTGTTTGCCGCCTGAAGTCGCCTAAAATCAATGTAATCCTTAGATTTAAACCTTAGTTTAAACCCAATAAATTCAGTTAAACGTCTGTCTTAAATTGCACTATTCATAATTTGTATTGTTAATAGTTGGCAACATTTGGGGCTTGGTGTTGGCTGTGGTTTCTAAACTAGGATCTGGGTTTCGGTTGGTTGGTTTCTTGATGGGTTTTCTATATCATTAAGTTTGGTCAAAATTTTTGCTGCTTTACTTAGACGACGACGACGACGCCGCGCCGAGGGGAGACAATTCAAAAATAGCACATACCAAAAGATTGCTGGAAAGGAATGGGGTGCTGCTCCATAACCGGAGCAGTTTAAGGGGGAGAGGGGGTTGTTCGTGAGGGGCGGCAACTGAAATACACACAAAATTGTTGTCTGGTTTGGTTTTTTTTTTTTTCGTTTTTTCTTTTATTTGCTCATTTCTCGTTTTTGTGGATTTTTTTGATTATAAGATTGATGGTTAAAATGTTTATCCGTTATTGCTGTAGCTCAAAAGTACAATAAGTTGTTGCTTAAACAATTGGTTGTTGTTGTTGTTTGTTGTTGTTGTTGGTTGCTGGTACACAATAAAAATTTAAAAAACAATTTACTCTCTCTCTCTCTCGCTCCTTCTCTCTCCTGGAGAGGAAACAGGCGCAAGGCGGCGCTCACACATACATGCGGTTCGGTTTGTTGTTGTTGTTGTTATAAACAATATAACTCTTGTTGTTGTTGTTGCTGTTGTCTCAGATTTTTTGTTAGTTGTCTCGACTCGACTCGACTTATTAACATGTTTCACAATGTATTGCAATGGATTTTTCCCAATTCATTTTTCATCCGATTTTTTCTCATTTTACAGCACTCTTTATGCATTTATGTTTTTTTTTTTTTTTAATTTTTAAAAATTTTTACCTCATTTTCTTCCACACAACAATTTCAGCATTTCAATTTCAAATTATATAGTTTTTATATATATATTAAATGTTTGATTATTTTGGATAAATTTCGGAAATCAATTTTTTTGCCAAAAGAAAAATTTGTGAATTCATTTGCTGCTCTTGTGTGTGTGTATTTTGAATGTCTCACCTCAGCAAAAAGTTTTGCAAATTTGCATTTTTCTTTACTCTCTTTTTATTACTTTTTTATTTGATTTTTTTCACGTTCCTTTAATTTGGGATTGCAAGGGCCTGGGGGAGGGGTTGGGGGTGTGGACGGGAGGAGGGAGGACGATGCGGAGTCTGTCGCGAATATTCTTGTGTGTTAAATAGAAAACGTTTTGCGAAAAACAAAAACAAATGCTAATAGTCAACAAGTTGTTTACTTTATACTCGAGAGTTAATATAATTCATTATAATAATTACTCTGTGTTTATTTTTTATATATACTTTTTTTTTTGCTCATTTTGTTGTTGTTGTAGCTGTTGTTAAAAACAAGAAAACTGGTTTGTAGCTTAAGAATTGTCTCAGAAATGGGTTTTGACAATATTAATATAATAATTCATTATAATATTACTTTAGTGGTTTCATAATCTTATCTTTTTTTTGTTTTTTGTTTTTGTAGTTTTTTCAATGCATTTTACTAAAAACAAATATTAATTACGCTAAATTACTTGTAAATATATACGTTTTAAATGTAATAGAAAAAGGAAGATTTAAGTAAAAAATGAAAAACGTTAAAGTTACAGTTAAGTGAAAAGTTAACACTGTTGGTGCGGTTTTGCATGGCGGAGGAGGATTGCTCGATTTTTTCGCAATAACTCGATTACTCGGAATTCTCGATATCTTGATTGATTGCTTGGTCGGTCGCTTGGTTGCTTGCTTGATTGCTTTGCTTGGCTTGGCTTGGAGATGTCGGTTCTACGAGCCTCGGACACACCACCGCTGGTTATCGGGGTTAACTTTGGACAAGACAAACGCGCGGCCTGCGATCGTTTTTGGATATTCGCTTTTGTGGGTGGTTTTGTGGTGGCTGAATTTGCTTTTTTTTTCTTTCGAGTTTAACTCTCATTGGGGGTTTTCATTTAGTTTAGTTTGCTTTCTTTTCGTTTTTGTGAGGCGAAACATCGGAAAATTCGGTATTACAATCATATATAATCGTATATAAATATGTTCAAAAATCATAATTACGAAAGTAACATTACATACTTAAGGTGGTGGTGGGAAGGCGCGAGGAAAGGGAAGCCGAAACACCAACTCAGTTAACAACTCTCAAATGCTTTTCATTTATCATTTTATAGTCGGTGTTGCGAACTCCCTCATTCCCGGCGCCTTTCCAGTGTTGGTTAGTTTTAGAATTTTCAAGTTTTCAAGTAGAGTAACGGAAATGAAAATGATAAAGAAATTAATATATATTGTTGTGTGTGTTAAGGTTTTAATATAAAGTGGGGGGCACAAAATTATTTCTATATAATTGTAAGTGTATATATTGTAAGAGGGTATACAAAAATTTGGTTTGATATCTCAAAAAATTGTTTACACATTTAAACATCATATAATAATCGGTATAATTAATTAATTAAAAAATATATAGCATAAAATGTATAAAAACTTTCTCTCTTGCACAATTTGTAAAGGGGGATAGATAAATGTCACTATTATTTCTTATTTTGTATAGATTTTTTTTTGTTTAGTTTTTAATTTTTTTTTTTTTTTGTATACAGACAACTTGCTAAAAACATTGAGAAACATGCATTTTTCTTTTGTAAAATATAATTCACTCAAAGTTTATGAATATTTAAAAAATGTGTATAATTGTTTAAATGTACAAATGTATATATAATTGGCATACAGTCAAATTGTCGACTAACATTGACAACATTTGAATTGATTCGTTTCAAGCTCTTTCAGCTCTCGATTTCAAGTCCAAACATGTACGAGTTATACAAGGTATTATTATTATTATTATTATTATATTATACATTTGCGAATAGCAGCAATGATGCTAGTGTATGTGTGATTTGCTTGGTGGTGTTGATCGACTTAACATTTAAAAACCATAGGAAAAAAAATTATATAATATGTTTATATATGCTTGAATTAAAATTACTAAAATTGACGAAGTGTGTTTTTGCTTGTTTAGTTTTTCGATTGTTGGAAAAGTTTCATTTTTCTTTGTTTGCTACAATTAAGATGTTGTTCTCTAGATGTTGCTTGCTACTCTGTTGTTGTTACTATTTGCTGTCGTTGTTGCTCAGTAAGTTAGTTAGTTGTTTTGGTTGTTGTTGATGTTGTTCTTTAACCTGGAATCAACGTATGAACGTGCAGAATGCCGCAATGCGCTTGCGGTGCAACTAAAACAAGTCTCGAAATGGATTGTTTCCTTGACATTAAGTTACGTTAAAAAGGTCTCACGCAAATTACATTCTTGTTTTGTTTTGTTTCGTTTCGTTAGTTTGTTTGTTGTTGTTTTGTCAAGAAAGTGCAGCAGAAATGCAAATAAAGCAAATAAAAGAACGATCTCACGAATATTAGGCCGGGGGTGCTGCAGCCGGGTAATGATTCGACATATCCCGGTTTATCCGCTGCATTGATGACTACGTGGACTTTTGGGCCCCGGCCCGCAGATCTTAAGAGCTGTGTGTGTTTGTTGTTGTACTCTTTTCGTTTTTTGTAGTTGTTTTTTACAAGGATTTGCCTTAAAATAATACTATCAAAAATAGTACCATAGTTAAATGTTACGTTTCGTTTAATGTATAAATATATAACATTTGTATATATTTGATATAAATATATATGGTAGGTATATTGACGTATAGTGCATACGAAAACATATGCATTGCAAGAACGTGAATATTATCCCGTCGCCGGAATAATATGTTTCTAAAAATATATTTATATGCTATATATAAGGTATATATATATTTAAATAGACATTGAATCAAAAAGCTTTGATTACGCGCTTCGTTTCGTTTTGTTTTTGTTTTGTTTTGTTTTTGTTTGTTGTCGTTTCTGTTCTGGGTTGTTGTTTAGTGTTTTGTTTAACAAAACAAAAGGAGAAACTATTTAAATAACTATTTTATAGGAGTGGGTGTGGGTGTGGGTTCGGGTGAGGGAAGGTGATGGTGGGGTGGTGTGTGTGTGTGTGTGTTTCAACAGATTTTGGTTTCAGGTGGTTCAAACAATAACAGTTAGTTAACAATTAAAAAAGGCACAAGTTGCAATTGCGCAAAAGGCCAAAAACGCTGGCATTTCACACAGTTTCACATAATTGGCACATGCTCCTCGTGTGTTTGTTTGTTTCTTTGTTTTGTCTGTTGTTATGTCTTGTTGGTTTGTTTGTTGTTGTTTGTTTGTTTGCTGCCCTTTGCGTTTGAGGTATTTGTCATCTTTGGAAAGTCAGTTGAAGGCGACCTCGCGACAACATCGCTGCTGTGGTGAGTCTAGTTGTTACTTGTTGGTCCGGTCTGGTGGTCGCACATATATTTAGAATAGATCAATCCCCGGTGAGAGATCAACCACTCGGCATATACATGCCTCTCAACTTGAACGTCACGTCTACTTGTTCTCCTCATCTCATCTCTCTCACTCTTTAAACAACACAATCTTTTATACACACGCTTCGTCAGTTTTATGTTTAAATGCTACTCGAACTAATAATTGGTAATTAAATGTTTTGCGTTTAAATGAATTTTCGTTTAAAAAGTACGCTTTAAAATTTAAAACATCAAGTATTTAAAATTATACGTAGTTATAATATATATATCTGTATATATATATATATAGATATAAATGTGTATATAAAAATTACCAAATTTGCTTGATTTTTATATAGATTAAATGAAGAAAATTGTCTGTCAACATACACATTTTTGTTCAATATAAAATGAATGTTTAAAATTTATATATGTTAGCACTTAGTTTTTTTTTTTTGTTTTCTTTTTTCTCTACAATATTTTTAAAAGTTTTCTTGTTTTTAGCGACGTTGCTTTTGTAGTTGTTGTTGTTGATGTTGTTGTTCTTGGATATCTGCATGGGATATACACATGTGTGTATAAGCATACATTATATGGGGAAATGTACGCGTATATACACATGGATATATAGCATCGAAATGCAGCAAACAACGTTAAATCTTTTTGTTTTTGTTTTTCTCTCAGTTTTGTTTGAATGGGAAACACAACAACGTGGAAATTTTGGATCAGATCAGATCAGGTCTATGGCAAAAGTTTAATAATATGGAGTTCTTTTTTTTTTAGCAGATGTTGTTGCTTTGTTTAGGTTGTTGTTTTCGTTTTCTTTTGCTGGCCAGCATTTTGTTTGTTGTTTTTTGTTTTCTTTTGCGGCTAGACTACTTAGAACTGCTGATAGTTGTTGCTATTGTTCTTGTTTTGATGGTAATTACTCGACGTGTTGTTATTGTAATAATTGTTTTGAGCATTATTATGTGGTTTGTTGTATTTACCATAACCGTAGTCATATCCACCATTATAGTAGCCGCCGGTATAGTAGTCGCCATAGCCGCCAGCGCCATATCCGCCGTAGCCGCCATAGCCCGAGTAGGAGCCCTGGCCATCCCACTGGTTGTTGTAGCCTGTTGCAAGGAGACAATGCAAGATTTAGATGTGGGTTTCTGTGATTGTTTGAAGTGATTCGTCAGTCAGTACTTACCGCCACGTCCTCCGTAGCCACCTCGTCCGCCACGCATACCACCGCGTGGTCCGCCACGCATGCCACCCATCATCTGGTTCTCCGGCTTGGGCGTTGCCCGCTTAACATCGACCTCCTTGCCGGCTATCTTCTGCTTGGGCGTCTTCAGCAGGTCCGTGACCACCTGCTCTGAGTCGAAGGTGATGAAGCAGAAACCCTTACGCTGCGACTTTTGCTTGTCGAAAGGCATCTCCACCTCGACGATCTTTAAACGATTCAAAGTTCATATTTAAATAATAAACAGCATTCATATTCTCCGATTTAGGGATACTTACGTTGCCAAACTGTCCAAAGTAGGTCTTAATTTCATCATCGGAGATCTCTGTGGTCAGGCCGCCGACAAAGATCTTGCCGTGTCGCGCCTTCGCCTTTTTGGGATCGACCTTCTTGCTGTTGATAATGTGCTCATCGGCGGCGCTGACCTTGTCGATGGCCTCCGTGTTTGTGAACACAATGAAGGCAAATCCTCGCGAGCGTCCGGTCTGTGGGTCTGTCTTCACGTTGATGCTCTCAATCTCGCCGTACTTGCCAAAGTGATCGCGGAGTTCCTCTGCAAAGCAAAGCAGTGTGAGTATATCTTATGTTTTATTTGATTCTATAGAAATATATACTTACTCTCAGTCGTTTCCCAGCTCAGACCGCCCACAAACAGTTTTCTGCGAAAGGTCAAAAATGAATTGATTAGTTTTCAAGTGTAAACAGCAAATTCAAAAGACTAAGGGGTTGAAGTCTGGGGAAAATTGGGGGATATCGGGTAAGAAAATAGGTTGTGTTTAATGCGCGTAGCAAATAGAATACTTTCTGGATTTACTTTAAATTTCTCTTCGCTTACTGTTTTTCGTATTGGCTGCAAAAGAATTGATGGCAGAGCAAGAATACAAAACGAATAAAAAAAACTCACCAAATTTGAAGTGAAAAATTGCTTTAGTTACTGTATTGCAATCAAAGTTTTGTTCGGATAGTGTCAAAAAACTTGCAAACTCGGAAATGAGCGAAAGAGTTCGAGGAGCGAGCGAGCGATCGATCGAGAGACACAAAACGAGCGAAAGATATAGGATATATATAGTAGTAAAAACATATGCAAAGAGTGAATTATTATTTGATTTTTTGTTTGTTTTTCTTTTTTTTTTATACTTATTATTTTTAATTTTTGTTTGTACAATTAACAATTAGTCTTTATTAGATAGGATGAGAAAAATGCAACGTTTTTTATGCTGTATTGTGGTTGGTTTCACTTGCTTTATTTTTGGCTTCCTTCGTTTTTTGTCCTTTATTTAATATAAAAAGAGTTTTAAAAAAATATGCATAGTCACTTAGTTTACTTTGGATGTACGTTAATCTCATTGATTTTGGGGGCTTTGAAAGCGATATCTCCGCGTTCTCTGAGGATTCCCGGGCAATTTTGGAAGTGTCGTCGTCACACGGCGGCGGAATTTCGATTGCAATTTTGTATTGTGCGCACTCTTATTACGTTACATTCGTTCTTTGTGTTTCTTTCATCGGATGATATATATTCTGAGGTTTGAACAAAACAAAGGAAAAAACTGCGAGTCTCCTTCACTCGGTCTCTCTCTGTCTCCGATTACTTGATACGTTCTCATATATGTATTATATATATAATTAGTTTTTGGTTGGTAATTTACAGTTATACGTTAAGATAATACAATACAATATATACTCGTATACAGTTTACATGGATCCAATTTTAAATCGAGATAATTTGTTGGCAATTTTGTGTGTCGATAGTTCTATATATTGACTGACTGACTGACTGATTGATTGTTTTAGTTTTGGTTAGATAAATACCATCAGCATCAGTATCTCGGTGGAGCGGAGAGTTTTGGAGACTGGATTGGAGTGGCCGAGTGATCTTCCATGTCCAAATCCGGGATCCGTTTTGCCGGCGAATCCGAATCCGCATTCCAATCCCATTCCGACTTGAGAATAGCTATACTCAAGACCTGCCGGAGAGGAACAAGGTTAGTTCGCTCACAACACAACAGGATAAGCTATGATTTTTTGGATTTAATTTGGTTCTCTCGTTTCCATCCTTCAATCTGGGGGGCGCTCTGCCGTTGGTTCCGCATTTTCTTTTTATGTACAGCTTCTTCGTGTGACTTAAGATTAAACTTAGACATTAAATGATCAGTAGGATGGGCAAATGATGTGTATGCTATATACGCCTAAAAACAAAACGAGGAGGTGAACGGAAAGCAAGACAAAAGAACCACTCTTCCCAAAATGAAGACTAATTCCTTTTCTTTTCTACCTATCGAAATTTTGAAACATGGTAGAGCTGGGGCAAACTAGTCAATATCGCAATATCTAATGCATATTATTGTTAAAATAGGTTTCGCTGTGATAAATTCGATAAAATTATAATTAACGTAATTAATGTTTCATCACAAAGCAAATGTTTACAAACAATACTGGTTCTAGACCCTAAAAAATAATATAATTATATTACGACCGCTTATGTTTTTCCCAGCTCTAATATTCTTCTTTTTTTGGCGCCTCGACAACTCTAATACGATGCCGGCCGTCACTCGGCGAGGAAAAGAGACAGCTAGAGGGAGAGAAGCCGGCAAGCAAAGAGAATAAGTGAAAACTGCAAAATACACACATACACAAACACTCGTATGCGTCCGCCATTTTAGGTACAGAACTGGAAGGCGAGAAAATAACAACGAATAGCCGAACCAAAGAGTAATGCGAATAAAAAAGAATACTCCGGCAAATACAAACTTAACTTTTTTCTATATCGTTTTTTTTTTTCGCAAGTGAAAGGCACTGGTAGTGTGTGTGTGGGGCAACGTGGGGAGCAAACATAACCTCACAAATGGGGCAAAATGTGCTTTCAAACTAAAAAGCAAACGTAAATCTCTCATGTTTTTTCGCGGGGAACGGGTAACGGAGAAAATTTTCCATTGCACAGAAGGAAACTGGTGAATTTTTCCGAAGATTCTATTAATATTCCGCCTGCAGCGACTGAAGTACAGTCGCACCAACACACACACCAGCAAGCAAGCCAGCGGGAGAGAGAGCACACAAAGGGGGTCAGACTCTCCGACTTCCCCCGCGAGCACCCGTAAAACCCATTAAACACCAGCGACCAACGACGTTAGCTTCGCATTTACGTAACTGAGAAGGCAATATATAGAGGAAAAAAACGTTGGGGCACATGATCACCGACTGCCCGCCGCAAATAGCAATTTTCTGCCGATAGCGCGACACCACTTACCTGTCGTCATCACGCTGGCCAGATTGGTGGTCGGAGCTGCCGTTGGTGGAGCCGGCGGTGGCCCCGTCTCCGTTTTCTGAGCTCGGGCCGTCTGCGGTCACGTCCTTGGTGAAATCCTCGCCGTTCAACTCGGTTTCCTGCTGTTTGTCGGCCATTATGATGTGTGAACTTTAACTTTCTTTGTGCAAGTTTCGAGCTAGCAGATTGCTTTTTTGTACACTTTTTGAGCCGGAGCCTCTTTTACACTCGCAAAATCTGACGCGTACGAACGATGACGACCGGAAAATGGGGTATATAAAAATATCAATATATCGATATTCTTTCTAAGGATGGCATATTTTAATCACGATGTCTTGTTGGTCCAAATATCGAATTTGCGATATTTTTTGTCAAGAACAACACATTGGTGGTGGGCAAGTTGCCTGTTTAGCTATAGAATTTTTTAAACTGAATCTAAATTATCAGTTAGATTATATTAGCATATTTGTCACATCAACGATTTATTTTATTAAAAAATATAATATATGTGTGATTAATTTAAAACTGTTTTGGGTGACACCACCCTCATCAGCGATCTTTTCATATTCGGTAAAAGAAAATTTGGCGCAAGATTCAAGTAGCCAAAACCAGAATCCATATTTTTTTTTAGTTTCGACACATTTGTCAATAATATTTTTTTTTTTTTTTCTCCTTTTTATTCCCTTTGATCTCCATTTATTTTATTGACGAAATGTAAAAAAAAAAAACAAAAAACAAGTCTACACGCTTTCAACAACAATGGTGTAGAATTTCCAATGGAAAGTTTAATCGGTATGTAAAATAGGGTCGGATTCCGAATCAGTAAGTAAAATGGGGAATATAAAAATATTAATATCGAAATTGAGATATTTTTATTCGGTTTTTTTGTATCAAACCCTTGACCTTGTATATGAAAAACGTGAATTATACAAAATATCTTAAGTTGTCGATAGTTTTCATATGAATGTTTTAATGGACAACTATCGATAACACGGTGTGTACACACCCCACTGCAATGCCGCCATCATTAACACACACGAACGCACACCACTACATGCGAAACGAAACCGAGAATAAAACGCTGCAGAGGCAAAAAGCAAAAAGAGGAACGAACAGAGGCAAAGAGGAACAAACGTCGGTTCTCTTCTCAATTCAACACTTGTCCAATTTCATTGCGTTTGCGATTATTTTCTACTCAAAAACCACAACCAATGCATCGTAACTTAATTAACCAACAACTGTGATCGCCAAACATCGGAAAATAACAAAACGCACGAGAATTGCCAAGTTAGTTAAAAAAAAATTGCAACAAAGTAGTGTAGAAGGAGGAAGAAGAAGGCTCGTTGTGTGCATGTGTGTGTTTGTGTGATATGTGTGCAGCTTGCAAGTTTTTGTAATTTACGACTGTTGCCAATAATTCTTAAACTAAAAATCTCTTCGTAATTTCAGCGCTCCAATTAAAAATCATCACCCCGCCCCCTCCAAAGTTCAGCGTCGGAAGTTTATAAAGTGTGCCACAAAAAGTGCAAAATTTTCGGCGAATTTCAACCCATAAGCAATACACATTGTGCATTACAACAACAAGCATTATCCATCGGAAAATCGGAGGAAAATCGCTAAAGGTGAGCCGGTAACCTCGTGTGTATGTGCGCGCGGTCTAGAAAAACTAGCATTTTCCATATTCTTCCATTGGGGTGGAACACAAAAAAGAGACAAAATGCATACTGGGCGTGTTTTTTCCTCCTTTGCCTGCTCCCTAATTTTTTTCATTTTAGCGGCTTTTTTATCGCCTGTGCATAACCTAAAAATGTACAAGAAAATTGTTTTTGTAAATTTGTTTAAATACTGCTCTTCATTTGTCGCCTTCTTTGTTCTTCCTACACACGCGGTTCGCTAGTAGAAAGAGAACGGGAGAGCGAGTGGCGCGTTCATAACCGCGTTTGTGTGAGTGTGTGTACTTAGCGGCCGCAACTCTTTGTGCATTATTAGTTTTATCGGCAAATATTTGTTGACCACGGGGTGGGGTATGCTTTAAAACAATAAATTATGAATCCAATAATGTAAACAATTTGCGGTTTCGCATAACTTAATATATTTAAAAACGTATTTGTTTATTTGGCAAAGCTTAAGTTCAATGAAATCCCCACACATGCGTTTGTGTCCAAAGCGGCGGCGGCTCAACCTTGAAGCCCGAACATAACCTCAAAGTAATTCATGCTCCTCGACTCGCGGCTTCTTTTTTTTTACATCTGTATGTATGAGGTCATTTACTCGCAAAGCTCACACAGACAGAGGTATCCTTTGTGTCAGGATCGCCAGTTTAAAGGAGAGAAGCACGTGCAAGGTTAAAAAAAGTCCTGTCAAAAGGGAGAAAAGCAAAAACAAGAAGATCGAAAAAAGAACAGGAAAAAACATCAAATGGGACTTTGGGTGACAACAGCACTTTGTTCTTGTTTGCGTTTGCACGAAATTTTTCCTTTTCCAAGTGTACGTGTGTGTATGTGTATGGTGATAAAAGTGGGTCAAACTGCAACGCGCTGCGTCTTTTTTTATATGCACTGCGGTAAAATGAGCTCCTTTCCGGATGACCCTCCTTCTCATCCGACG
>JAEIHY010013078.1:0-12723 GCA_018904565.1 Drosophila tsacasi | reverse complement strand
TACTGCAAGGGTATTTAAACTTCGGCTTTTGCCGAAGTTAGCTTCCTCTCTTGTTTTTACTAAATTAATACATCTTCATAAACTATTTTAAAATTTAAATTTTTGCCAAATTTTAAAACATTTGACGATTTATAACATTTGGATTTTTCGAACATAGCTAGATCGACTCGACTGATCAAGAATATATATGACTTATAGGGTCGGAACTGACTAATTCATTGCATTTCAAGCTTCTGATACAGATGATAGTACCCTCTGTAAGGGTATAATAGACATCCTTGTTCTTGTGCTTCGTCTTCTTGTTCTTCTTTGTTGCCTGCTGCTTATTGTCGCGCAACAAAAGCTGACGCGTCATCATTATGTATTGTCCTGCTGTTGTTGTTGCCGCTGTGTTGTTATTGCTTTTGCCGTTACAAACGTCAGCAACATAAGTTGCTGCAACATTCATCTGCTTAATGTTGCTAGTGAGATATCTATCTATATCATGGCTCAAAATCTAAACTAAGCCAATTGATAAATAAGATAATATAGATATATATTGTATGTTGTTGTTTCTAAGCTTCAGACCTTGAGTAATCTCATAAAAAATTACAACCTCCGCTTATCGCAATGTTATGGATAATAAATTTGACTAGTTTTTCGATATATTTAAGAAAAAACTCAATAAATGAGAACTTGCTGCACCTTACCTACATTTGTATATAATGGATGCAAAATTTGTGTCCTTGTGGCTTTTGCGTAGTATTTATTTTGTCACAATATTTTTTTAGGATTTTTTTTTTGTGGTGAAAAAAACCAACTCTCTGCTCTTTGGGGTAACTTGCGTTCATTTGCACCTAATGCACTGGCATTTTCATTATAATTTCAAGAACTAACCGCTTATCCCCCCTCTCTGTGAGTGTTTATTTAGCTTGGCAGCTCGGCTGCAGAACTTCAAGTTGAACGCCTCGCTGCCATTGTCACTGCCAGAGGTTTTCCACAGATTTTCCTCTGTCTCTGTTTCAGTGGAAATCTGTGTGTGTGTGTGTGTGTGAGTGTGTGTGCGTGTGGGTGCGTGTGTTGTATGTCACAGTTGCTATTTGTGAGTGTGCCAGTGTCTAGCTAACTGACAACAGCAACACGAGCAACGTGCAACGAGCAACATCAGCAACTATTCGCACTTCGTGCTCTCGTGTGTGTGCTGCACATTTATTTGCTCTGTGTCAGTTTCGGTTACGTAAGTAAATTAATTAATTTTCAATTGCTTTAAATAAACAAACAGCTTGCCAAAAGCAAACAACTTTGAGCAGCAGCAGCAGCGGCAACACGGACATCATCAAACATAATGAACTAGCTACGTTTTGTTTGAGCAAAGGAGGAGGAGGATGGTAAGTCGCCATCGCAATCTCAGGCGTTAAGGATTGCAATTAAGAGCATGTACTGCCAGAAAATATTGTTCAATTTAATTTCAAAACTTTTTAAATAAATAAATTAAATATTAAAATTATTAATGCGAGAACTTTCTTTGCTAATTTTTGCTCTTCCTAAATCATTTAATTTATTGAATCCCCTTAGATTTCCCTCAGTGCATTCTTACTTTAAGCGGCGATTAATTGAAAAGCCAGGACTTTGCTGCATAGATTTTAGTGAAAATTCGCGCACAAAAAAAAATTACTTCAGCCACGTTGTGCGCCAGTACAGTAAACACTCGAGCCGGACGACAAGCACCAAAGCGAAAGTTTTTAAGGGGTAAACAGGAAAAATGGTTCCACTTGTTCCGTCTTCCTTCTTTGGCTTTTGCCAGGCAACATTCGAGATTTTTGTGGAACTTTAAAGTGCCATGCGAAGGATATGTCATAAGAGAGATGTCGGCTTATATTCATGGGCCATGCCAGGTTCAATATTCAACTTAATTGGCAGCTGTTTTTTATTTCAATGGGGTTTTTATTTCACATTAATTGGCTGGCTGTTTTTCTTTCTTTTTTTATGTAAAATAAAATTGTTTTGTGATATTTACGGATACTTTATATAATATTAATATAGGTCAGTGTGTGGTTTCAGGGGTTTGGAACATATTAGTTCTACAACTACTTCATCTACTAGAACTTGCTAATTAATTGGAGCTGAGATTAGTTATAGAAATTTATTTAATTTACTTTAGGCACTGTGTATTGTGACTTATCATTATTTGTGGTTGATCGTTGACTTACAGATATTTAAATATAATTGTAAGCACTAACTGAAGTTTACAATCTCTTATTAAATTTTCTTACCTGACCCTATAAAGCTTTAAATTCAAAATTAAAATTCTTGTAATAATTCAAAAATCAAACCATAACACACAGAAAATCCTCATGTGGTCATCAAATTCAAAAGAAGAAATTTGTATTTAATTTACAAATAAAGCGTGAGTCCTGCGAAGCCGTCTCCGCGAAGCTTTTTAGTTTGAAACAGCTTTTCACCACGCCGACTTCAAGGCGCAGGCGCTCTCCGACGCCAGGATGCTCTTCGGCAGCTCTCTTAAGGTCTAAAGGAGCCAAAACCCAAAAAACAAAATAAAAAAAAAAAAAAAAACACACACGCATCAAAACCGAAAACGCCACGAAACCAAAGACAAGTCAAGCTGTTTTCCATTTTCATGGCGGCGGCTCCTTCGCCTTTTGTTGCGTTTCTTTCATTTTTTGTTTTTGTTTCAGCTGATGATGCATATTCCGGGGAAATGGCGGGGAAAAAAACTCAGGGAGCGGCTAAAACGCAAGTGGGTCAGTGGGCCAACAACGGCAACGGCGGCAATCAACAAAAACAGTCAACACGCAGCAAGGATTGCAGCGAGCAAGATTGAGGCAAGTCCTGCCGCGCTGACGTCATTGTTACTCGCGGACTCCCCAAGATGCCGCATAACCTCACTTCATTTAGCGACTGACAAGCGCAGGCGTGACGCCATCAAAGAAAACAAAGCAGCCAAAAGAAAGGGGAAAAAATTACATTTTTTTCATCCAGATTTTGAAACCTCAACTTGTTGGCTGAAAAGTGGAATATGGGAGAGTACACTAGAGGACTTGAGAAAATAAATTCAAATGAGGAGATTGTTAAATGTAAATAATATGTTACATAAATATATATATAGTACATTTTATGTTAAATATATCTTTTTATTTACAATTACCGAACATGTCCCACGAAAACTCAATCCAACTCCTAGCCAACCCAACAGCAAACTCAAACCAAACCCTTCCTCCACAAAACCAATCTTATATAAAAAGTAGTCCATAAGCTCAATACCTAAATTAGTAACCACCCAGTCGAACGGAAGACCGTAGCAATGTTCTTAATTAATAAGTTGGCTTCTAATTTATAACCAATTGCTAGCTTTATGTAAATAAATAAATTTGTTTGCGCTTACCGATCGGAGCTATCAGCTGCATACATACAAGTAAAATATATGATAATAGTTTTGATCGGACTTACCCGCAGTAGAGGATACTTAGTTTTATCGCCACACCGCAGACTTGGCCGGGATTCATCGATGATTAATTCCCTTCGAGAGCAGAGGTTATTATCACAATTATTAAGGCACGATAATTAACACACGATTTAACACAGATGATCACTTATTGCGCGAACGAGTGGAAAGCCGCGGACAGACTGAGGCTGCTGCGGCGAGGTGCCTCTATTTAAAGGTGTGAGAAATGGAGAAAGAGTAAGAGATTAATCGAGAGAGAGAGAGAGAAATAGGTCGAGAGAAAAATAGAGAGAGAGAGAGAAAGACATATATAAAGAAAAATATAAAGATAGAGGGAAAGCGAGAGAGAGAGAGAGCGAGAGAGACCTCTATCTCGCTCTCTTTTTCTCTCTATATCTCTCTATATATGTCTCTCTCTCTATTTCCCTCTCTCTCTCTCTTTTTTTTTCTCTCTCGATCTTCCTATCTTTCTTCATTTCTCACACCTATAAATAGAGGTACCTCGCCGAAGAAGCCAAAAACTTAACGAGAAGTTTAAATTGTAAGCCCAAAAGTATAAACTAAACTTCTTAGTTGAGCATTAATTTTTCACAGCTAAAAATCATTCATTTAATTCAGAAATTTAAGTAGTATGATAATAGAATTTATTTGAAAACAATGAACTATAGAGAATAAAAAGCTTATAAACAAACTAGCACAAATTATATCACAGCTCAAGTATTTAATAATAGTAAATTAAAAGCTGTTTAAATTGAAATCTGCCATAGATCATAATTTTATCACATCACAGAGATAATACATATAACATACATATATGCGTTGAACCTCACCACAACATATCATCATGTCATCAAATTAAAAATGTTTGCATTTGCCATATTTGCGTACATTTATCATGCGGAGATTAAAACGAAATTGTGCGTCAGTTGCGATTTAATTAATTGTCGTTTATGTGTAACTATTTATAACATATTATTCTTAATTGAATTCGGTTAGATATGTGAGTGTCTGATTAAATTAAATGAAATATCCTCTAGAGTGTCCCCTTTAAAAGTTGCCTTAGTTGCATCCACTTATATATTTTCCTAGTCCCGTCGAGATTGCAATGATTCTGTTTAAGCTCCTCAGACGAACTCCAAACTGGCGGCGTGTGTTGTTCTACTTTTTACACTCACTGTTGTTGTTGCAGCCAACCCCTTGTGCCGTCAGGACCAGACAAGGACATCAAGTTATCCTGTCGCGGCCAGCGAGAGGCACCAGCAACAGCAGCAGCGGCAACAAATTTTAAAAGTTGCGTCTGCAATTTAGTTCTTGTTTTATTTCATTGTTCCTCCTCCTCGTTTTTTCCTCCTTGCTTTTATTTTTATTTTTTTGCTTTTAGTTTTTTTTTTATTTTTTTGCAGAGCGACAAACTTTGTTTTGTTATTGTTGCCGCCTCCTCAACGTCGCCGACATCGTTGTTTTTTGTTGTGTTTCTTTATTTATACCCTTGTTTTTTTTTTTTGTTGCTTCTGTTTTTGTTTTTGTTCTCACTGCTTGTTTTTATTGTTGATGGCATAATAAGAGTGCAGATTTTTTTATTATTAAGTTGAAGTTGCACGCAGTTTGCGGACAGAGCCGCCAGCGCCAGAAGCGCAGAAAAAAAAACTATTATAAGAGAAGCTAGAACAGGAAGGACTTTCCCAAGAAACAGAAGAAACCCAGGCTAAATGCAAAATAAAATAATAGTTAAGAGTTGCAATTTTAAGATACCCAGTGCATGCTAAAATACAGCATTTTATTAAATTATTAACTAGTTTTTGGAGTGAAAATTATGATTTTAAGCTGCCGTTTTTATCAACCAAAAAAGTCATTTAAATTATTATTGAATTTCTATCAGAAATGTAGCATTTTTTTGGCTTATTTGTCAATAATAATAAATACTAATATACTTTATTATTCTTACATAGACCCAACCTGATATACTCTGAACTATTCAAAAAGTATATAACCCCTTTTAACGATGGCGGTTAGCCGTATAAACTGGAATGGGAAGGCGCTTAAAGCCGAGATTGTGGCCGGAGAATTGAGCGTAGGCCAGAAGACAGGGCTCAGCTGAAGCTAAGTTGGCCAGCAAAAAAAAGGCAAAAACACACTTAGCAACGAGGAAGACTTGCATAGAAATTAGCAAATGAAAAAACAAAAAAAAGAAGCAAATTTCCGTAAACGGAACTTGCGTTTACAAAGCTTAAAAAATTCCCCTTACCAAATACAGTAATAATAATATAAAGTAATAATTACACCAACACTTTCACCAATTAAATATCCTTAAATAAACAAATCCTGCAATTAAAGCTGAAAAACATTAAAAAAAAAGAGGGGACACAATTACCAATGTTAAACATAACTTTCACCAACGTTCACCACAAAACATGATGAACAATGAACTTGGAACCTCAAATTAATGGAATAATGGAACCTCAAGTTAAAAATGACTTTATTAACCAAAAAGAACCACATTCCAACAACTTACAATATTTTGTGACCTTTTACCAACAGACATTTAAATTAGTCCTTTGGGCATACCTAACCCGTTCACCAATGTTAGCCTGATTCACCCAAAGCCCTTACCCAAAATTCAGATCTTCAAGGATGCTTAGCCAAGAAGCTTTTCCCACACTGGAGCAAACCAAAATGTCGCCATTCACCGGCTATTAACGCAATTAAGAAGCCCCCCAAAAAAGGGGCGCAATGGGGACTTGCCAAAGCGGGTCAAGGGTTGCTTAGCCCTGTCGCAGGACCATGATGATGTGCACATACTGCACAGGACGAAAGCGAGGCAAACAACTTAACAACATTGTTCAACTTTTATGAGCATTATTAAAAATTAATCAACAATTTACATTTATTTACGGAGTGAGGTTAATGGGTAGTTACTCAGCTGCCCTCGAAGGCCCACCCGAATCCACGAACCAAAACCCGTCCGCAAATGCTGACCCAAAGCTACCGCACTTCAAACAACAACAAACTGAAGCTGAAGCTGAAGCTGAAACTGAAACTGATGTAGACATTCACTGAAAATTACGTAAATTAAATTTGTTTTTATGGCAGGCAGACGCTTAAATGTATGAGCAGCCCGAAGCCCCTCCTTGAACAACCCAGGCCTTAAACTCCCACACACACTCACGCACTGCGTGCTTAATAAGCAACACACACAGTGACTTGGGCACTCAGAAAAATTAATATTTAAATATTTAATATTTAAATAAGAGATTGATGTGATTTATAATTATTTAATTATTGTGTTTATCATTTTATGATCATAATTGTTGGCTCTAGTGTAAGGCTGGCCTTACAACAATTATTTTTAGCCTTACAAAATATTATTAATTATATAATTTTTGAAATTTATACAAGGAATACCTAAAGATATATATATATATATATATATATATATATATACTCTATTCAAAGTAAGAATATTTTTTGTTATATATTTTATAAATTTGTCGAACCGATTAAAAACTTGAACCACGTTTTCCATAAATTATGTGTTTTAAAAAGCGCTGTAAATCCTTAAATAAAACTAATCCATTTAATATTGTTACTTCTACTACCATTATTATTTTTATCATAATGATTATTTGATTTTCCCTTCATCCCAACAATTTTTCTCCCAGTGCCCCCATGCGAGGCCAAGGAGCGAACCCAAAAAGTTGAAATGAACACGAGAAAAAAACCAAAAAAGAAAGAGTAGGGAACGGAAAACTGTGCAAGACCCCGAAAAACCGGACTAAAGGCGGCCTTGGGGCCAAAGAAGGGCTGGGAATTCAGGGTGGCAGTTGGTGTGGTACGTGAGGGGTGGTTTGGGGGGGGTGGGGTCTGTGTGCGGTCTGTAGAAGTGACTGAGCAGAGAAATGTGTGTAATAAGGACGCATCGGGGAGGCGCCAGACCTTTGGGTCATGCCCAGGCGCTTTTCGGTGCCCTGTTAATAATGAGAAGGCAAACTGCAAGCCCCAGGAAACTGGAGGGGAAAAGTCCAGGGAGGTGAGGGAAGTGAGGGGAGAAAAGGAGCAAAAAACCCCCCGCACTCAGTGGCTTCATCAATTTCCACTTTCGGCATTTTATAGTCGTCCTCTTACTTGCCAGTGCACGGAAACCAAGAAACTGCAAGGGATCCACAAAGAAAACATTAATGGACCAGGTAAATTTACATAGTTCCTTTGACTGTTTCCCTTAACAACGTTTAATTTTTTTAAGAAAGAAGAGCTTAAGTTATGTATTAAGAGGGGAAACGGACTAAGGGGTTAGGTTAGGTGCAAATAATCTGGTTATTATATTGTTTTAACTTACATACATGATTTAAAAAATGTAAAGCTAAGGCTCTATATTATATTAAAAATATATTACATATATTTCGTAAAAGCAGCTAGTTTTAAATATTTAATAAGAACTCTTTAACTAGATCTTCCCTACAACTTTAACTTGTATTCATCATTTGAATCTCAAAGAACAGCTTCTTGTTTGCTCTTCAGTTTTTAGTTTTATTTCGAGGCCTAATCTTGGTATTTACTTGGCAGCCTCCTTCTCCGCCCCTTAGTTCACCCTTGTTTTACCATCTTTTGCGGGTCTGTAATAATCATGGCAAAAGTTACAAATTTATCATGAATTACTTAATTTGTTTACTCTGTGCCGAATCGTTTTAACAATTGAAATATCCATTTCAACTTGTTCAACATTTCCCCCCCATTCCCGTCCCCTCTTTCATGTGACCCCTTTCTGGGCCAGCCCTCCCACCGGGCTCCACCCTTTTAGTATTCCCACCAAATCCCAGTTCAAGTCCCTGTTCCAGTCCCCCCAAAATGAAAGATTTAACCGGCACCTGTGACTGAGCCATCGAATTTGGTACAATTAAGGACAAGATTTTGGTTATTTTGGTGAATATTAAATGGAATATATTTTGAACTATAAAAAATGTAAGCTTCCATTTTTATTGGTAAAAAATATGTTTAATTATTATTAAAAGCTCAAAGCTACTTTAGAGAATTATAACACACGATCAAAATATATAATATTTATTAATTAAATACTAATAAGTATAATTTATAATTTTCTGGACACATTTAACGAAATACTGTGAATTAAAAAATTAATAATATATATTATATATTAATATTAATATAACTTAATTACTTTAAATAAACCTATAGAAGCGAATGCAAAATATTTATCGATTAACATAAAATTCTTCTTTTGTAAAATTAAAATAAAATGAAATAAATAAAAATAAATTATATAGATTAATAAATTACTGAAATTATAGTTTCTAAAATTCGGAATTCCTTAAAATTAACTCCTTAATGCCCAGAAATATTAATAAACTAAAAATTGTTATTTTTTCCATTGAAATATTAATACAATGCCCCGCCTTGTATGCCCCAGGAAAATTAGGAGGGCAGTGGGTAAAGGGCTGTATAAACAGGGAATTTGAGCCCCCCTTTTCCCTCGTAACTTGCAATGTCGTTTCGGGCAAAGAAAAAAATAAAAAAAAAACAAAAAAGTTTCATTTACAAGCGTTACACCAAAGGCAATGACAATGCCCGGCGCAAATATCAATGATATGTTTGTTAAAAAACACGACAAGGACCTTCCAACCAGCCGCTGCCGCCAGTTGGAGAACATTTTTCGGGGTTTTCCCCGTCTGTTACTTATTTTTTGGATTCCTTCGGTTTGTTTTCCTTTTTTTTTTTTTCTTTATTTTGCGGTAGGGGTCATGTACTTGGCCCCATTTTTAACCGACAAACGAAGAGGAATTGTGTTGCGAACCGGCGGCAAAAACTTTTTCCGAATCCTTTTGGGCTCAGCTCCTTGTCCTGGTTCTGGTCCTGGTCCCGGTCCTTTTCCTGTTTTCCAAATAGCAAATGCCCAACACCAATAATTGTAAATTAAAATTGAAATGAATGAAAGCAAATGCTGGTTAGGAGATGGTAAAGGTTAGTGGGAATGGGAATGGAAATAAGAATGGGTTGGGAATGGGGTGGGGAAAAGGAATGAGGTTGGGAAGGAGAGTGGGAATGGGAATGGGGTTGGCTACAAAAAAGGGGAATGATGTTTGGAATGGAGCTGGAGCTAAAGCTGAAACTGGAGATGGGGCTGGAGAATGGCCAATGGGAGATGGAGTTCGGAATGCGAATGCGAATGCGAATGATAGCCAGGAGCAAACACAAAGGGAAATAGCAACAGTAACACAGATAGTCAGACAGGCAGACAGGCCGGCCAGAATTTTGTAAACCATATAGCCTTGTTTACCGTTAAGGGCCAGGCAAGTGGAGGAGCGCGGAAAACATGCCACGGAAAATCGCAGGAAAATCCGACGGCAGCAAAATAAGAGAGAGAGAGAGAGAGAGAAAAAAAGCTGAAAGGAAATTTTAGCAGAACTAGACCTACGCGGAATGATGAGATGCTACAGTGTTTGAGGTATAGTAAATAATCCGGACAATATTAAATAAAAATGTATAGAAAAAAGTGTTTATAAATATATAGTTAATAAGGTATATATAAAATAATTAAATATATTTAGTTAACAAAATATAAGAAATATTTATATATACATATATATTAAAATAAAATCTTATTGATAGCCCGAAACAAATTAATAATAATAATATAATTATATTTTATTATTCATTTTCTTACTTATATTTTAATTAATAAATTCTAACAAACCCAGAACCACTGTTCAAAATCCAACTGAAACGATAACTGTGCGCTTACAACGACCTCCCATCGTGTTGCTATATCTCTGTCCATCCGTCGTCCGGCTGTGCCCCATCTGTGTCTTTGTGTGTGTGTGCCTGTGCGTCCTTGTGCCCGCTGGTGTTGTCCTTATGTCCCTATGTCCGGCTATATGGCTATATGCCTGGGTGTATGGATGCGGGCATTATGCGTGGGCACAATGCATTAGTTAAATGTAACAAAAGAGCGGGAGCCTCCAAAGAGCGGCCTTTTCAGCATGCGGAGCTGCTGGCAGGCGCAGAGAATTAGGCGTCGGCGATGGCCATTAGGAATTGAGAACACGACTAAGGATTTGAAGGCACGACGGACATTATGCATTCGCACTGTGGGACAAGGATAGTGCGTATAATAACTCCTAGGGAGTTAATCCACGGGAAAGCTTTTGAAATATAGCTTATTAAATTTGTTTCTCTTTGAAAGATAAAGATAAAAAATATGTTCATACATTTCCTGTTTATTATTTTGGTATTAAGTAATTGTTGAATAATTAATTAACCCAAACCTTAACCCACTGTGGTCAAGTAATAATGGGCCGTGCCTTTGAGCGACAGCCAACCGAGCCCATTGGGTTAACCCCCCAAATGACAATTCCCACGGAAACGGAAACAGAATTTCCAAATAGAAAAGCGGAAAATTAAGGGGGATGGTAGTTGTGGTAGAGCGACAGCTCGTTCAAATTGTTAACCAAATTTGTAAACGAATCCGAACTTCAATTCGTACAACGGCACCAATCAATTATTATTATTTTCTACACATGGAAACCAGGGAAATTACAAAAAAAAATAAGCTTACAAAGAAAGGATTATTTTTTTTGTGTTTATAACAAACCAAAAGTTATTTCTATAAAATGTAAAAAAAAAAACAAATAAATCCAAAAATTCATAAGCAACCCCTTATTTCTCAGCCTGTAACCCCTTCTATTTTCTATCGGAGTCTATCAGTTTCGATTTTAATTTCATAGTGTGAATATGGACACGCGGTTCAATTTATTTCGTTGCCATAGTTGGAGGACGCCATGTGACAAATTTCCCTCCCAGCGGCGATACTTTCCGGACCACGCCCCCTCCTGGAGGCGGCATAAATCAATTAGCATTAAGGCTGGACACAGCCCAAAAAAAGAGAAGACAAAAAAATCACCGAAGGAGGAGGAGCGAAAAAAATATCACGAGGAAGAGGAGAAACGAGAATAAAAAAAGCAGTGAAAATAAAGCGGCGAAAATCAGTTCAGACCATTGCCCAAAGGGCAAACACTTCACTTATTGTTATCCCGGCACATAAATAAAGTGCCACAGGGGAGGCGAAGGCCGGGGAAAAGGCGAGAAATAATAAAGAATGCGAGGAGCGATAAATACAAATAAACAATCCCGAAAGGCACTTAATTGTATCAATTTAAGCAGTTAAAAGCACCAAAAAGCACCAGCAGCAGCAACAATTAGGGATGGCGCAGGCCAAGTAACTGATATCGATATGTTAATATCAATTACAAAAAACATATCAACAAATATTTGTTGTATTTATAACATAATAACTATATATACAAAATTGTAAGCCAAGTATAAATATATCAATATTAAATCATATTATAAATGCTTGGATAATGGGTATTTTTGTTAATAAATCAAATATTTCTACATTTCTATTATTTATCAATAATTTCTAGAAGTTTATATACATATGTACATATATTGTATTTTTTTTTTCAATATTTATCACTAAGAAATCAAACTTGTGTCAGTTATAAAATAGGTTTCTTTAAGATCGATTTTAAAAAAATCCGATATATATTTTCTTAATGCTTTCGTTATTTTAAATAATCATCTTTGCCGATTACAAATCCTATCGTCTTTCCCCCATCTGTATTTTTACACATCCCCTACAACAATATTTAACATTGCCATCCATCGGCATCATCAACAACAACAACAACAACAACACCAACAACAACGATACACCAACGATGCACACCAACAACAATTAAAGAAAACAACAATCAGAAGTCGAAAAGGAAATAAAGAAAAATAAAAGCGAGGAACTTGAGAGCAAAACGAAGGCCGTCGTAACTTATTTAAATGCTCCATCAATATGCGAAAAAGCGCCATCAGCCCAGGAGATATTTTTCCCTCAAACAATTTACAATTTAATTAGGCAAACTTAAATAGCCAATAAAAATAAAGTAATTGCTTAGAGAAAGCGACAGGCATTCAAGAAGCAATTTTCAGCGATTTCTGAACGAAAAACAGAGGTGAGAAATTTGCCATGGCTTATTTTTGGATCGAAAATTAAAGTAAGAAAAGTAAAAGCATGTTAAAGATATTATTAGGTATATATAATATAGGAACCAACAATTATAATAATTATTAAATAGGGAAATAATTAAATAGAAGCAAACTGAATTAATTTAATAAATACACCTTTCCTTTAAAGACCATTACCCACGGCTACTCGAACGCAGAATTTGTGCATTAGCCATTATCCTCTTATTTCCTAATGAAATTTCTACTGACCA
>JAEIHY010013075.1:0-26592 GCA_018904565.1 Drosophila tsacasi | reverse complement strand
TATCATCTCTAGAAAAATATCGATATATCGATATCTTGATATATTATCAACAACCCTAATATCGATATACTTAATTTCCCATGTGCTTCGACCGTTTAAAAAGTCAACATTTCGTGTATTTCGCTAAAGATTAAATAAAGGCCGCACGATGGGCACTGTAAGTACTTTAATTAACCATTTATTGCTGATATTGATTTCTTGTAAACGTCCACTTGCAGAAAAAGGTGAAAATCAGCTCGGTGAAGCGGGCGGCTCACCTGAAGTCAAAGAAAACACCGCTCTCAAAGCAGCAACAACAAAAGAATAAGCAAAAGCGCGACCAACTGCACTCTAAGCGTGAGCAGGGTCAGAATATATTCTCCCAGAAGGCGCGGAAGAAGGATAACTTAGCCCAGCGGAAAAAGCACAATAAACTGGCCTCCCTGGGTCTGAATCCGGAAGAGGGCAACGAGGACGACGATGATCTGATGCTGGACAATGTGGCCGACATGCTTGACGGCGACGACTTGGCTCTTCTGCAAGCCAACAAGCGCAAGAGGAAGGCCAGGGCTGACGACGAGGACGGGGCTGAGCAGCTGGCTTCCATTGGCCTGGAAAGGGCCTACGCCTCGGACACCAAGAAGGAGCAGGCTGCGCAAAAGATCAAGCTGGATCTGCTGCCAATCAAATCCAGAGATGGCCAGATCATCACCCGAACCACAGAAGTGGATTATCTGCCAAAGCCCAAGCTCAAGAAGAGGGATGAAGAAGAGGAGGAGGTAGAGGATTCCGAAGGAGAGGCGGAGGACAGCACAGAGTTCGAGGACAGCGACGACGATGTGGTCAACGATGAAGAGGCAGCATCAGCGTCCAAACATGTCCCAAAGCTTATTTCCACGACGGACCTGCTGATTGCTCGCCAGCAGGAGATCGAGCGTCAGAAGTATCGCATCGGCATCATATGCTCTGGCTTGCTTGAAAAGCCCGAGGACAAGATGCGCAACTTCCATGCCCTCTACGAGCTCATGGACGAGATAAACCCAGCCACTAGGCTGCCCAACCTGATGCCTGTTCGGAAACTGGCCATAATATCCATTACGGAGATCTTCAAGGACATTCTGCCCGAGTATCGAGTTGGCCAGGTGGACACAAAGATGCAGACGCTGCGAAAGGCCACCCTGGAGCGTGTGACCTTCGAGAACGCCCTACTGCAGCAGTTCAAGAAGTTCCTGCAGAAGCTGGAACACCTCACGGCGCAGGTGAACAAGCGAGGCGGACAGAGGACCCCGCAGACCATCAAGTTGGCCACCGTGGCCGTGCAGTGCATGTGCGAACTGCTGGTGGCGCATCCCTACTTCAACTACGTGCAGAACATAGCCCAGCTGCTGGTCTACATGTTGAACTGCAACTACCAGGAGATGAGGACGGCGGTGAACGAGTGCTTCCGGACGGTCTTTTCCAACGACAAGAAATACGAAATGGCCCTCTTCATTGTGAGGCGAATCAACAACCTCATCAAGACGAAGCAGAACAACGTCCACGTAGAGTGCATCACTTGCCTGATGGGTCTGAAGATTAAGAGCGTGAATCTAGATGCCGAGAAGGAGAACGAGCTGAAGCAAAAGAAGCTGGAATCGCACCGTCAACGTCTAATTAGTCTGTCCAAAAAGGAGCGAAAAAGGCGGAAGAAGCTCACCGAGGTGAACAGGGAACTGGAGGAGACCCGCGCCGAGGAGAACAAGCAGGCCAAGAACCTGAAGCTCACCGAGATCATCAAGATGGTATTTACAATCTATTTCCGCGTGCTGAAGAACGATCCCACATCTCGTGTGCTAAGCGCTATTCTAGAGGGCTTGGCAGAGTAAGTTTCACTCGCCGCGCTGATCGCAGACATTTCTAATCATTAGTTCTACTACAGATTTGCCCATGTCATCAATCTGGACTTTTTTGCTGACCTTATCGATGTGCTCAACCGAATTTTGGAGGAACAGGAAGAGCTGGGCTATCGGGAACGCCTGCACTGCATTCAGACAATATTTGTGATTCTGTCCGGCCAGGGTGAGGTGCTGAATATCGATCCCATCCGATTCTACCAGCATTTCTACCGCAATATGCTGGCCGTGCAGGCTGGCAAGAATCACGACGACTTTGCCATTATTCTGCGTACCTTGGATGAGGTGCTGGTGAAGCGGCGACGGAATATGAGCCAGCAACGTCTAATGGCGTTTGTGAAGCGTCTGCTGACGGGAAGTCTGCACCTGCTACACAACGGCACCTTGGCCACGCTGGGCACTATCAAGCAGACCTTCCAGCTCACCTCAGTTCTCGATGCCCTGCTGGACACTGATACCAGCATTGGTTCAGGCCGTTACGACCCCGAACTGGCCGATCCGGAGTACTGCAATGCAGCCAGCACGGCGTTGTATGAGCTCGCCCTCCTGGCGCGACACTATCATCCTACGGTGCGTCGGATGGCCATGCACATAGCCAACGGAGTTCCAGCCTCCGGCGAGGGTGCTCTGCCCACCGATATCGGCAAGCTGTGAGTAATTAATTCCATCATTTTATGACTATGTTCTAATTTTGCATTATTTTTTAGCTCCTCTCACGAGCTATTCGAGCAGTACGACAGCACGCAAATGGCCTTCAATCCGACGATACCACTGCCAAAAGCAGGTCAACCCAAACTGAAAAAGGGCAAGCAGCTGTATATCCGTTCAGATTTTAAGCAGGAATACGGAAAACTGCTGCGGGAGGGCAAGGCTTCACAGAGTAAAGATAAGAACCTGTTGCAAATTGACTTTCTTAGTGCACTCCAATAAAGTATGTTAAGAGATTTTAAACTTGAATGATTAGACAAATATAAAATGTAAAGGGAAATAAATTATTGTTGAAGTTTACGATAGTTACCGTCGTCAATTGGATAGCTTCATTACGTTCTTATGATTAATAAATCATACCTTTTCCCTCGTGAAAATATCACAAAATAAATGCCATTGCCTCTTCTTTTGCTTTTGTAGAAAACTTCTCATTTAATTTCGCGACAAAGAGGTTCCTTGTAGTGTATTTCAATGCTTGGATTCTAAAACTAACCATAAGGATCTATGCTCGGAGCTCCCAACAATTTAAAAAGAAGTTAAGCCTAGTCACTAAGTCTAATGCCATGAATCCGGGTACAGGTGCCAGGGGTCGGAGGTGTTGCGCCAACTATGCGGTGGAGCTACCACCGCGCTGCCGTTGCTGTCCAGCGCTGGCCGGCGGCAGATACTCTCGGTTGCCGCTGGCCACCACCTGGGCTTGTGGCTGCTGGCCAAAGGCAGCCAGTGAGTTATCTGGGAGTGCTCCAGCGGCGGTGGCAAGCAGGCCGGCTGCAGCTGCAGTCGGCGCCAATCGATTGGTTGCACCGCCAGGAACAATGGCGGGCCCGAGGATCGCGCCGGCTCCGTAGGGGCTCTGAGCCTGGACAGCGGGTGTGGGTGTGGCCAAGGGATACGAGCCCCGTCCAGCGTTGTAGCCCGCCACTTGGGGCGGAACTCCGGTGGCGCGAAGAGTTCCAGTGGTGGCAACCGGTGCTCCGAAGGCAGTCGTTGTGGCGGCACTCGGTCGATAGGCGTTGGCATTGGGCTGTGTGGCCAAATTGGAGCCACTTCGTTCGGAGTAGTCGTATATGTAGGCGTTGTTGGCATATAAGCTGGGTGCAGAGACGCAGTCATACTGATTCCACCACACGCAGACCAATGTTTCCTGGCTAAACACTGTGCCATTGGGACACAGGAAGGAGTACGTCCGGTTGAGGGCGCAGATATGGAAGACCTGGCACTGGGCTTCGATGTCAGCGTAATATCCGGGCAAGGGCTGCTGTAAGCAGTCAAAGTTCGTGCGCGGCACCTGGGCGTAAATGGGGTAGTCCACTCCCGGCACACCCGGAATGGCCGAGTAGTCGCCATCGGCATCGCTGTAGTCTCCAGCATCCGCACCCGTTGTCCCACTGGGAACTCGAATGGCAGAACCGCCAGGAGCGTTTCCATACTGAGGCGTCTGTGGGCCATAGGGACCACTGCGCGAGGATGGCGATGGTATTCCTCCCGTTGAAGGTCTCCTCGACTGGGTGATGCTGTTACTGAGTCCCACTGCGGCCGGTGCTCCAAAGGCCGTGGTAGCCTGGCCGCTGGGCGTGAAACCAACGGCGGGTGAGGGAAACAGGCCCGGCCCTCCATAAGCAGTGGTGGTCGGAGCAGGGTTCAGTGGAAGGGCAGCCGCCGTGGGATATGGCCCGGGGGTAAGGCGACCCCCGGCAGTGGCTCCGCCCACACTGGCCACCTCGGGACGGCCATAGTTGTAGCCACTTTGAGCCTGTCACAAAAAGGTTTACATAAATAAAACGAGAAGCCCCCAAAGCACTCACCTGCACCTGCAACTGGGCCAGGCCTCCGCTCCAGAGCAGCACCAGAACTGGAAGAAACAGACGAGCCAACATTAGCGCTTTCTAATCGTGCTGGTGTGGGTATGTGTGTGTGCAGAATTTGGCGAAGATCTGCTCTGAGCTGTGGAACCGACGACGCACCAAATCGAAATGAACGCCTGGCCAGCCATCGAAGGCGGTGGTAGCGAAGAGTTTCGCAGTCCCTATTAAGGCCAAGTACGTCGCGATTCTGGGCGCTGATAGTGGGCCAAGACGGCTCTGCACTGCGATCTTTATTTATCAGCTTCCTACTCCTACTCTGAAGGCACAGTGGTATGTATTCCAATCAATAAGTAGGCAAGACAATTGACGATTTTTATGAATGACAGCATAATATTTAAAATGCATAACGCCATAGACTTTTTCTGCACCGGAGAGAGCGCTCTAGAGTCAGCTTGCAATGCAATTCGTATTTATGGGAATTATTATTATAAGGACTTTGGTACATAGAGGTATTCGATTCGTAATAATACTTAAATACGCATTGGATAGATAGAGTTGAGCTTTAGCTTTTTATCAAGGGGGTAAAGGCAAAGTTAAAGGATGATTTCGTTCGGTAAGTATATCTTACCACTGTGCCAATTGCAATAACGCACTGCAACATCAATTGGCTGCCAAGAATTGCGGCAGCCGACGGGCCAAAGGCAAGACGCATGCCTCGTAAATATGCAAGGCAGCAAAAACTTAGACAGACAGACGCCCCTCTAAAGGAAGTGCTAATAGTGATGAGGCGGACAGCCGATCGCTCGTCACTCTTGAGTTACGCGCCGTGTTAGATTGGGTTGGGGTTGGGTCTGGGTCAGCTCTAGATGCGGCTTGTTGGCCAACTCACCTGCCAAGACGCACGAGCAGCGTTGCAGTGCCCCTTGCACTTGCATCATTGCAAATATGATGTTTCTCTACTGAGATATCCTTTAAATCCTTTCCTGCTGGCTCGACGACCCGCTACGAACTGTCCAAAACCTGAGAGACAACTGCAGGGCAACTTAGAACGTCGCTAGAATTTTATACCAGTTCATCTGGCCGACTTGGGTGCATCGCATCTTTTGGAATATTTATGTGGCAGCTGCATCGAAGAGCAACGACAGTTCATCAGTTCGTTTGTGCTTGCGCTTTAGCAGATTTACGACGCTGGATTATCCATTGTTGTGCCGGCGTCCAGTTATCAGAATTCATATATCAGCGCGACCCTACGTGACGTATACGTAATATAAGTTACGTATACGCCGATCAATTCAATATTATGGCCATTTCAAGTGCAATGCAATTGCAATCCGATCCGGACTTGTCCTTGGGGATAGTAAATTCGATTTTCTTGCAAATCTATTCGGTAGCAATGACAAAAATATTTAAATTTCGCCTGATTACACGAGTATTTTACGACTCTTGTGGGGCTCGACCTTACCTCAATGATTTATATTGGAGCCGGGAAACGGAGAAGCCATCGTTGCATTTGTGTCAAGGCGAGTTCTGAGACTTTCGGACCAGCCATGTTGCCTTAATGCCACCATAGTAATGATTTAATCAGTCGGCTAAACAATTGCGAGGCATCACCCATCTATTTCCCGACTAAAGGCGCATTACGATCAATCTTGTTTCGTATTTACGTTTATATGTACTTTATTAAGTTTAAATAAATATTTACAAACAGAGACAGCAAGACGTACACAGATTGTTCAAATAGATCGCTCCTACTGGATACTGAATGGAAAGAGTTCTCGTTCGCTAAGACTAAGCAGTAAGACACTAATTTAATACAACTCTCGATTAAACTTAAACGGAAGCCGCTTGGCTGGGCACCAGGTACAACCAAGTCGAGGAAAAGGAGTATTTCAGGGCTCTCATCTTTGAGTATTTCGTTTACATATTTACAAACTAATTGCGCAAATTGCATTGGCTAAACGAAGACAATTAACAAGTAACTGGTTCAAAGTCAAAATCAAAATCATAAGGGATTAAATTAAGAGAAATCAAACTGAAATGGGGAAGGGATACTCAGGAGGAGCTGGATAGTGGAGTTGACTAAAGTTAGGCATTAACTCGCAAGGTTTCGTGCACCGCTAGGAACCGCCACCGCCCTCGCTCTACCGCCTGCTGCTGAACTTGGACGCCAGCGAATATAATGACTTGAGCAGCTCCAGGGCCCGACGGTCCGAGCTGACCTCCAGCAGGGGCGCCGTTGTCGTCGTGCCCTCCTCGAGCTCCTCGACGCGGATCTCGAACTTGGTGGTCTCCTCGTAGCTGCCTGCCCCCAGCCCCGTCGTAGTGGTGGGCAGATCCGTTGTCGTCGTGTACCCCGGCGTGGTGCTGGTGAAGTACTCGCCCCCGGAGCCGGCTCCGCCACGCCGGAAGGTGGTCACTGGGATGCGGTTCGTTGTTGTGGTCACTCGCTGCCTGGAGGTCTTTCCTCCGGCTGCCGTCTTGCTGTCAATGTCGATAAGGGCGTTCAGCAGATGCTTCCTGCTTCGCTCTAGAGCCTTTCCATTGTGGTCATCACAGGTCTGGATGAGCAGCAACAGGAGGCTTAGCACCTGGCGATCGTGCTCCGCCTTGGCCATCACGTTGCGCAGGTGTAGGGCCTCCTGCTCGTTAAGTCCCCCGAACAGTTTGTTGGCTATCCTCTGCAGGCCGCTACTGGAGGGCAGGGCGTCCCTGGGAATGTCGTAGCTTCGGAAGATGTCCTCCCACTCGTAACGAGATGGCGTCGGTGTGGTCACCCTATAGGCGAACGGCGAGGCTGTTGTCGATGTCGTCGTCGTGGTGCTGGTGGTTGAGGTGCGCTGCTCCTTCATCAGACCGTCGTTGATGGTCAGAGGATCCAGGAAGTCAGTCTGTGACTTGAGCGCCCACGGGTGCTCAGTGGGCTTGTAAGTGGTCACCAGCTTCTGGGGCCTTGCGTCCTTTAGTAGATCGTTGCGGGACTTGACAAATGACTGGGTTTGCTGCTGCTGCAGGAACTCCTCTCCAGAGTCCTGACTGGGCGGCGCCAGCTCCCCCGAGAACTCCAGGTCCTGGCCGCGATTCGTACTGGCCTCGTACAGCTCCGTGGTGGTGGAGTAGTCTGGGGCGGGCGTGGAATCGAATTTGTGGTTGATCTCGGCTGCAATGCTGTTGGGTGTGGGCGTGGTCAGCTCGGGCAATCCCTTGGTGGGCAGGTAGTACTTGGCCGTTCCATCGCTGAACAGCGAGGGATCTGTTGTGGTCACCGGCCGGAAGTTGGGTGTGCTTGGGGGCTCCGTAGGACGAGCTCGGGCAGCCAGCTCGGCGCGGAAGGTAGCCGGGTTGTCCAGATAGCTCGAGAGGGCATTGGAGAAGATCTGGGCGATCTTGCGAGACTCCGGCTTCTCTGCCAAAGCACCAATCGTGGAGCCCGTGCTGCCGATCTGCGGGAACTGTTGGTACTTCGATCCCGACTCGGGCTGGGTTCCATTTGGTTGGTTGGAGAGAAGTCCAGCACTTATGTCTCCGTCTCCAGCACCGCGTCCTTGGGCCGCCTTCAGGCCAAAGAGATTGCTGTACTTCTTAACAGTGGTGTCACTCAACAGGCTCTTCTTAATATCGTCCGCATTTTCACTGATGGCTGGAGGATTCTCGGAGGTAGTGAGCAGGGCAGTGGCGTCCGATGGCTTGATCGTAGGTAGCGGTGGCTTTACAGACAGTTTGGTCTTCACACCGGTCTTATCGGGCTTATCCGACTTTACAGACGGATTACCTAGTGCGTTGCCGGTCTCATTGTGTTCCTGAGCAAAGTACTTGGCCAGGGACACCAGAGCATCGGGGCCTGAGGAAGGTGGAATCTCCAGGCCAACGCGGGCTGGGGCGGCTGCTGCAGCATTGAGTTCCACGTCCTCAAACTGATCCTTCAGCAGGTTCATGGTCTTCAGCATCTCCTGCACATTGCGGTAGACAGATTCCTCCTTCACGGGATTGGGTGCGAACAGGAGGATATCCTCTCCGGCAGCGCCTGCAGCATTGCCCCTGGGCGACTTTCCGCTCTTGGGCAGATAGGTGGGTCCGCTGCTAGTCGCCGATGGAGGTGGAGTAGTTGGCAAATAGTCGCGACTCTCGCTGGATTTTGCGGGCAGACGGAATTCGCCAGAACTGGCCACATCGTAGTGGTGCCTCATGCCAATGATCACTGGCTTGTAGGTGCTATCCAGCTCGATACTGGCACTTGCTGTGGGTTTGACCTTAGGCGCCGCTGATGACTCTAGGAAGAGGCCTGAGCTGGCTCCACCGAAGCGATTGGGATTAGGTGTCGTTGCCACATGGCCACCCTTGATGTAGTTGAGCTTTCCCTCCGTGCTCTTAGACTTCACCAAGCTGGGCACTGTGGGCGTGTAGAAGGGAGTGGACTTGCTGGGCTCCAGGCGGCGGACAGTGGAGAGGCTGCCGGAGGTGTAGTGGGGCGTGGTCTGCGGCAAAGACCTGGTAGAGTGAGCCTCAAAGAATTCGGGTTTGTCCTTGATCTGTATGGGAGCAGGTTTCTCCTTGAGCTGAACCTGAGCTGGCTTGTCCTTCTCCTTGCTGTGCTCCTCGCTGCCACTGTAGCGATGCTGGCCCCTCTGGCCATTCCTGGCCCTCTCGGTGGACACACCTCTCTCCTGGGAGGCCGCCGGAGTCCTTTGGCGTGAGGGTTTCAGCACGGTGACATCGTCGTTGCTGTTGCGACTGGGATTGCCTTGCTCCTTATTGGCCCTTCGCTTTCCAGAGCCGCTGACAAAGGAGGAACTCTCGGCGGTTATCTGTGTCTCATGTTCATTATTGTTGTTATCGATGCTGGGCAAAACCTTCCTCTGCTTCTCCCCAGAAACATCATCAAAGTCCACGCTCTCCACTGAGGCGGGAACGTCCTCGGTGGAATCGATGCGCCTATCGGGATTGGAACGAGGTCCAGATCTTGCCTGACCAGCAACAGGAGTCACCTTCGGCTTGATGTTCAGTCCACCGCCCACAATGTTGAAGCCCTGAACAGGAACCGAGGGACGAACACGGTGAACTCGCTGCTTGTTCAAGATCTCAGCACTTTCCGCGTAGTAACCCGAGGATCCGAGGCAGTTCACCTTGAACCACCAGTCGCAGGTGAGCTCGCTCTGCTGGAAGATCGTGCCATTTGGACATAGGAACGAAATCTTGCGGCCCTCTTCACAAATGTGGAAGACCTAGAATAAAACGTTGGATTAGGGATATTTTCATAAAGGGGACATTATTTTGATCTTACCTGACAATCCGTTTCCATATCGGCAAAGTAACCATTTCCATAGGAGCGACAGCTAAAGGAGGTCTTGGGAATGCGAGGGTAGATGGGGAAGTCGATGCCCGGCCGCCCCACCACTCCCTGGTACACCTCGTAGTCCACATCCTCGTCAGAGGCGCGCTTCTTCAGGTGGTGCTTGTGCTCGTTGCAATTCGTGTGCGCCTCGTACCGCTCCTCCTCGAACTGGGTGGCCCCCGTTTGCTTGGCCAATATCCGGGCAGGAGTGCGGTACTATATTTGGCAAAGATGAAAAATGATTTAGATTTTATTCAGCCAGAGTTTGGTGGTAATTTACCTTTGATTCTGCGCTGGTTTGGCCAAGGAATGCCAGTACTAGCAGGGCTGCAAAAATGAAAATTATGTTAGTAATCAAATAATTAAATATTAAAAAATATATTTTGATTGTTATAGATTATAATAGAAAGTAAAAGAAGGAAGGAGTTACACTTAGTTTGGATATTAATTACAGAGCGGAATAAACGCTTAATCATGAAGAGATTCATTTTTTTCTAGGCCTGTCATCTTAACTTTTATTTATTACTTTTTTGTATCGAACTTTTGGCAACTATGCATTACCATTAATAATTGCTGTCTTCAAGATTCGTATAGCTATTTATTAAATGAAACTTCTTACCATCGCTTGTTAACAATTTAAAAGGAATTCGTTTAATGAAACTTCTCCGGCTACACCATAATTAGTTTCTTTGTCAGAACATCTATTTATTTTTTTGGGCATTTTCTGGACAATCTCCAGCACAGCCAGGTTCCTCAACTTTTCAGGCTTTGATTCTCCGTTTAGAATGTCTTCTCGATGGCGGACACTGAGGAAGACCTTGACTTTTCCATTCAACTTGGATGTCAGACACTGTCAAATTACGCAAGAAACAGCGGCTACTGGGACTGAGACTGGGACTGGCTGGAAGTGACTGACCTCAGGCCCCCTCCAAAAAACTCCGAATGCAATAATTAAATTTTAAAGCATAAAAACAATTAAAGAAAGAAACAGAAATAAAAAGTCATGACGGACTGCGGCTTAAGTAGCAGCCGGGCAGAGGAAGCAGAGGTCGCAGAGGAAGATGTCTCGGATCTGCGAGGGGCGATTGAATAACCGAAAATAGCCGCCAGATTCAAGGCCCACTTGCAGTATAATCACAGCGATTAAGTGAATCATCGGAGGAGGCGAAGACCGGGTATGGCTGCCTTATTCAAATTAAACAATTGCCCATAATTTGTGCCCGCTGATTGGCGGCGAGCGGACTCAAAATCGAACGGTCGCCTCATCAAGTATACGCCATGAGCACTCGCATCAATTTCGGATCTGTGGCTCCGCCACGTCTCAGCCCCCGCCATCGATCGGGTTCGTGCCACTCACAGCGGGATGGACCGCGGACTTAATTGAGAGGCGCTGTCGATGGGCGCGTAATTACTCACATACAGCAAACGGCCATTGTGGGTTTTATTCGCCGCTCCGGCGCGAGATGAGCTGTCACTTATGCCCGGTCTGGCATCTGGGTCTCGGCCAACACGCCCGTCCTAATGAGCCGTTAAAAATGGCATTTCCCAGGCGTTCGGCCGGCCAATCCATTAATTCAAATCAAAGTCACATTTAATCTGAATCTGAACTATGTTTTTTGTTTTTCTTTTTTTGTCGCACGCCAAGTCAGTCAACTAACAAAAAGAAAGATGGCTCACGCAACTGGCTAAGACAAAGGCGCATTAACGCAATCTCGCCCACGCTTAGGGGCACACGCATAGCTTCACCGTTAGTCTGAGACTGATCTATGATGGGAAAATTATTAGATGACAAGGTCAAGGATGAGGCCAAGTCGAAAAGGGCTTTTTAGTTGGTCAAATTATGTATCAAATAATTTAAATTTTAAGAATTGATTTCCCACAGAATAAATCGCATTAAATCCGCGTCATTGCTGAACTTTCTGACTTACCACAAATTAATCCAAGCTGCGTCCACCGCATTTTGTGTTTGGAATTGCCTGAAAAGATAGAGAGGGAAGCAGAAAAGCAAATGTTTAGCTAGTTAACAAAATTATGAATATTTATTGCACAATATCGTGGGAGAAGCCCGAAAAGAAAGAAGCAGCGAAATAATTACTGCCGAAAACACGTACACGCCGCGCAGGCGCCTTATTGGGTAATGGAAATTATACAAAAATAGCGGCTGAAATAATAAATGTACTCGGGGCTTGCACAAATCAGCGCCAGCATCAGCCCCGAGCAGAAGCAGCGAAGAAGAGTTGTCAATGTGCCGAAGAAGACAAAGACTCTCAGCGGTTGCATAACTCGCCGACGCCCACAGACGCATGCAGAAATTTACGACAGATCGTTAGATATATCCATATCTGCCCCGCCGTACTAGGGGATAGCCAGAAAGGCAGATAGTGAGATATGCAGATTTGCAGATTCGGAGATTCGCAGAGTGTGTACCACAGGGCGCATGCGCAATAAGTTATTACACTTTGGGCCGAGTTGGCTGCCCAGGAACAGCTGTCAGGCGCCGGCCAGGAGCCACTCAGTCACTCAGAGCCAGCCCAGTCAGTAAGGCAGTCAGTCAGTCAATCCCCGGCAGACATTCACTTCGGAACGAGCCAGTATCGCCGGCTTCCGTCAGCTCATTTTTGCAGCTGTTGTCGCTGTTGTTCCCGTAGTTTCTGCGTACTTTGCATAATTTCAAATAATTGTTTTAATTTGCACAACAGCAAACAATATCAAAACTCGGTGGGGGCACCAGAGAGACCAAAGAGATCAGGGAGACCAACCGGCCTGGCCTGGCCTGGCCCGGCGACACTCTTTCAATTAAATCATTTTCAATGGGTCTTCGGGCAATTTGGTCGCCGTCAAGACAATAGATCGGTTGGCTTTACGTAACGCGGCTGGCTATTTTCAATAACAATGCAAAATCGAACAGAATCTCGAGGAACATAAATTTAAATTGAAATTAGCTGCAGTTGATTCTGGCTTTAATGCATTGTCTGCTGTGGATTCTTCTTCTTTGGTTGCCGAAATTGCTTTTTGTATTTAAATTAGTTGATTGCCTTGGCGGCGGCGGCGCTGTTCTCGTCTTCGCTGTTTGCATAAAATATTCTCACACCTAAATTTAATTTCGTCAAAATAACGTAATGTACACAAAGTATAATTGCCGCAGAGACTGCGACTGTGGTAATACTTGGCTTGGCATTAAAATTTAATAAAAATTGTAAATTAAGTCGATTAACAAAGCACTTGGTTAAAGTTCAAGAGTTAGCCCGCCTCGGTGTCTGCACAGATCTTAATTTCAATTCACGATTCTCAATTTGCAATTACACGGCATCGAGAGTTTGTCATTGTCAAGGCTGTGCCAAAACGACTTCGATTTGGCTTAAATGGCGTTTAGCTGGCCGAAGGTCAAATCGGATTGCATCAGTTGAGAACTTATATAATGATTGCCTTTATAAATAACTGTTAATAAATTAGCATCGACCGCAAATTACTTCCTCTCGGCGCATCCATTGGATGAAATTAATCAAGCTGTTCACACAATAATTCATAAGAAAGCGAGGCAAGAAACTCAATCGTGTGCCTGAAAAATGCTAGGCAACAACAATGACAAATAAGGAAGTTTCGCTGCTGAAAAAAAATGCAACAAAAAAATGTCAACGCAGGTGTTGTGCCGACACCAAGAAAAATAATAAGCTAGCGCCAGTTAACAGCCAGAGACTGAGGTTGCACTTTCCGCGCGCCATGCCGAGGGTCTCCGCCATCAAAATTTCGGTTCCGCCTTCAACACATGCTCAGCGCTCGAGGGGATCGGATCGGATGGCTATGGGGATTGGGACCGGGATTGGGACTTGATGGCACTCCGAGACGGGATATGCCAAGGATCGATGCAGCCAGCGATTGCCCGGGTCGGTTTTGCCGCCTCAAGTGTGAGGCGTGAAGTGTGAGGAGTTCGAGGGGCGCACTCTCCGCATTGCAGCCAAATGTCTGTTAAATCGTTTTAACCTTTTTGTCAAGTTGCCGCTTAACCTTTACGGTTGCTGAGCTGACATGAAGGAAGCATTTGTTTTTTTCCGCAGCTTTTCTTGCAGTTGTTTTTTTTTCTTTGCCGCATTGTGTTGTGGCCAAGTGTTGAAACCCGCACAGAGTACAGAGCATCGTAGAAACTAAAGCAGCGGCGAGCGACTGCCTTCTTGTGCTCCCTTGGACCACATGTCGTATACGTGTTATTTGAAGATTTGATTTATTTGTTTTGGCTGTTCGTGTTGCTGGATCGCGGCTGCTTATCTTGCCAGTTGCCTTGCACTGGCTCGTGTGTGGCCTTCTCCCACAAAGTCAGTACTGCTAAATCGTTTTTATTTAATTTCGGTTGTATCTTTTGTGCAGGCACCCACAAAAAAGAAACAAATACAAAAAACAGATAAGCTAAAAAGTGCCATAGAGGAAAATTTCACCTTTACCGAAATTCATTATGAAACGGCAATCCTGTTGCGAAAAATTGCATAAAGTCAGCGCATCTTCAATCGAAACGGCGGACTGGGGAACATCTGAAACTTGATTGGGGCTTTTTGTTTGCTTAGCTTAGCGATTGGGAGTGCCATGCAGGTGCGGATGGATATGCTGGTCATTTGGCTAATGGTGGGAGAGAAATTATTTTACGAAAAGGCCATTGGCATCCTTGGGAATGGATAATTTTGGCGAATCACGAACGGCCTTTGGAGGTCTGGAAAGCCCACCTACTTATAGAAGGCATCTTAATTCGTAGAATAATCGATTAAAAGGGAAATAAAATGGTTTAAAAACTCAAATATCCCTAAACTGCATTACATTTAATGTTCTGGAAATTCCAAATTATATTTATTTAAATCCCAAAATCATCTTTATCTTCTTTCCACATATAATCTGAAACCCACTATTCAAGTTTCCTGCCTGAGTCATTTGTTTGTTCGGCACTAATCGTTGACTTGAACTAAATGTATGCAAATTTCTCATAATTAATCACCGCAACGCTACCAACATTTTGCTATACATCTCAATAGGTTCTACTACGATGTTATTTCAACAAAGTTAAAGCCAACACTGAAACAAAACCAAATTAAAATGCTAAACATTTTAAATGGCAACGCATAGTGGTTTCTGTTTGAGCTTTTTCTGCTTTATAAACTGTGTGAAAAATGTCATTATAAATGCATAAAACTTTAAGCCGAGCAAATCATTTGGTTTCCCAGGCAAAAAGGTTTTGAAAGTGTCCGGGTCCAGGCCCATTGTGCATTTTGTTTATTTATTTTTACAGCAGATTTGGCAAGCCGAATTTGTTTGCTTTGTTTATATTATTTCTTTCCTAAAAAGCTTTACGAGGCGGAGCAATTAAAGGCGTATTTTATATTGGCACATCCGAGTAGATTAAGATCAGTTTTCGAGACTGCCCCAAATGATTCCCATTGTGGGGCTAAATTTGGGACTTATTTCGCTGTTTTCTTGGACTCTCCTAGTCCCATAAATCATTCGAATGATGTGCGTTTTAATATTTGCATAATGTCTCTCTTACTCATAATTGGATTACTGAACAAATATTTGGCGCTGTCTCTGCTCAGGTACCTGCATCACCACTTCGAATGGCAGATGTTATAAGATGGCATGAGAAATGGGTCGGGACCCGAGCAGTTGGAGATACAAGTTATAAACTGATGCGATATAGGAGGAGAATATAGTCGGGCTATAAATAATAGTGGTATATATAATAGAAACGAAAATAATAGTAATTTAGAAGAACTTGTAGACTTCATTAAAAGTAAATAACGGTTCAAATTGTATCTTATTTTGAGAGCTAATTCATATATTTTCCTGTCTAGGAGTTTGCAAATATTTATATATGTAGATCAAAAATATTTTTTTTTATATTCAAATTAATTTTTCTTTTTCAGTCAAAAATAACTACTTCCTTCTAGTTAGAATACATAAAAAAACGTTACATATAAATATGTATTTTTTATGAAACCATATTAAATTACGTGGATTGCTATTATCTTGCCCTCCACTGTCAACATATCTATATTAGCTTGTGACATTCTACTGAGTAAATATTTCATTAATCATAATTCGTTCAAATGAAAAAATGAATTTGGGAAACAAATGGATGTTTTGCGACATTTTCTGTGTCTGACAATTAATCACAAACAATGTGTTCAGGTATCCCCTCGTATCGTGCCTTAAAGCTCAGTCGGGCACGCGGAACAATCACGAAAAATCCCAAGTGTGAATATGCGTCAGTCGAGACTGAGAGAGACATGTACATTTTGCAATAACGAGACTTTTTGTTGAACACTTTTAAAGCTACGGCGATGCCTCGGAGATTCGGCAGATAGCCGGGGAAGTGACGGCGGCCAGACGACGACGCCGCACCGTCTGATGGTGCTGCTTTGGAGCCCCATGCTGATGCACTGACCTACGTGTCGCTGATGCACCCAGACATGAGTGTGGCAGCAGTTATTGCCGCCGCTACCTTTGTTGTTCTTGCGGCAACCTCACAGTTTTCGGGCCTCAAAGTGCCCTAAGGGGGCGTGTCATTGCGGTTGCATTTCATAGCCGCCAGAGTTCGACGTGCTAATAGATTTTGAGGTCAAATGCAATCATTTCGGCCAGTGCTGCCGGCCATTTTTTCCACCTCTGATACAATTTTCGGCCGCTTTTTGCCCAAGAATTCTTGTGCATTTCCGTGCTCGCTTTTTGTGCCTGCTGCCACTCATTTGCAATTTGTGTAGCTGCAGACAAAGAAGCGAGGAACGAAATACTTGGGCAAAAAAGCAAAAATACTGAAGGCATGGCAAAGTCACTTTGACGCTTCGTGGCAGCCGCCTGTCAACTGTTTCACACTTGGCCAAGAGGCACTGGCTCGGACTCCGGCGCACTCTGGCTTCGACCGCCCATCGAGACCGAGTCGCTGTTCGGAGCGGCGGGGCATTCAGATGATGCCTAGGCTTAAATGGAACTCAATTTGTTTGGGCCCAGGCGAATTGCCGGCGATTTGAGCGATTTGTACAGCGGCGCACAACATTTAGCGCCAAATGCAAAGATGATGATTTCCACTTTTTCCCCGGCTATTTGCAGACCGATGCGCCCCAGCAACTTTTCATGCAAGAGCTGCCGCGGGGCGGGAACTGCCATTGGCATCCCGCCGATGTTTTCGGAACCCGTCTAGCTTACTGGCCCATTCCTAGGGGCAGTGCTACTTAATTATCGGTTAGACATATTTTGGGTTGTTTACACTCGGTGGATACCCCAGAAAACACTGTTTGCCAGCGCCCGGGATCATAAAGAGCTGTTGTAATAACGAGAGCACCACTCACGCCGTAGTTAACCCGTTGTTATGCCATTAAAATCGCCAAGGTAATTGCAGAGTTTGGGGTTACGGCGGCATAACGAGCAGCTAAGCCGGCGGCCCTTTACCGGAAGCTGCAACTACTTAATCCGAATCCAGGCCTCTGAGAATTCAAATCGGAATTAGCATATAATTCCAATCCTCTACGCATATCGAATATCGTTAATCGCAACATATACAAGTTTTCGTGGTTTATGTGTCGCATTTATCAAATGGAACGATAATGGTCCATAAAAATATTAAATCCAACTAGGAATGATGTTAATGGCCATAAAAATAATATTGAAAAAAACAAATAATCAATCCGAGTTCGGCTTAAACAAAAGACTTGGGCCACAAACTAGATTTCAAGAGCTTCAAAACAACTCTGATTCATATACTAGCTAAGCCGAAATGGCCATTTAACTGTACAATCAATGCGTGTAGTTGAGAGTCGTTAAAAATAATGCCCGAGAATCTAAATACAACTCTAAATCGCACTTATAATATGTTAAAATATATATTAAACAGGTTGCCGCCAGGCTTGTTGTTTATTTTGTGAAAGTAAATATGTGTCACATATATTACTCGTACTTTTGGCCTGAAGATGAACTCGGCTCAATCCGGTTTGGTTCACTCATAGGTGCCAATCGGCCAGTTCCTGTATTGCCTCCTTCAGATCCGCCAATTCGCTGTGTCACCCATCGAATGTACGCGGAAATTAATCCCCCGCCGGTGCTCACATAACAATTGAGTTGTCACCGAGAAGATATATAACTTTCGGCGGGATGTGCCAAGTTTTCTTCGGTAATAGCCGAAAAAAAGCGAGAAATATCAAAAGATAACAATTGAAAATGCCGCCCAGCCAGTTTCAATTGATATGAGGCAATCCGCTGGCAAGCGCAATTTATGACAGCCCGGCGGCAGGCGGCATCAGACCGGCAGCAGTAGCAGTTGCAGTTGCAGCAGCTAAACCAGTAGCACCAACCGCCAACAACTGGCAATTAATAAGTAATTGAGGCAGTTGCCACAGCAGCAGCAACTGTGTTGCACCTTCGGATTCGTTCTTTTGTTCGCCCAGATTCAAGATTCCATATCCCAGATCACGCGTATTTGGGTCAGCAGGGTTTCGTTATCAGGCCGTCGTGTATTTATGTCACCTAGTTAAATAATAATCTCTCTCTCTCTATCTCTGTCTTGGCTTAATTACGGCCACGCTACAATGAGTCAGTCAGTGGGACTCTGTGGCTTTTCTTTGCTGCGCTTTTCCTCCTCGTCGTGATGGCCTTTCCGAGATTGCCGCTGCTTGCATCCAACGCCACATACTCCCGAGCTGACTGTGAAGCCACGAAGATGCGAATTAGTTGCTTATTGTTTGGCGTAATTGTTTCTTGTTTGCCACGTAAATGAAAGTCACTTTTGATTTGGACTTTGTTATGATTCCGTTTTCGTATACAGCTTCGTTCGCTTATGGTGTCAGTGTGGCGGAAAATGAAAAAGTTCAAGCGGAAATCACTGGAAAAATTAGATTTTTGTTTGCTCTTGCAGCCGGCCAGCGAACGCAATCCACAGCCGTATTAAGTTAATCATAGCGATAAGTTCATAACTCATAACACGATTCTGGTTCCAAACAAAAGACTCAGGTAACGAACTTGACTTTGGCACGACAAGAAAAATGTTTTTGTGGCCGTTTTTTATTTTTGCCATTTTCAAGCGCGCGGATCTGTAAACGACAACAAGTTTCCGAAAATATCAAAGTGTTTTTTATGCTTAATTTTTTTTTATCGTGGCAAACATGATTATGACTGCTGAAAGCTCTTGTCATTTGGTTGCCTTCGCGCGCTTGATTGTGCTTGAAAATATCAAACAATATCGAAGAATTGAAAGCGGAATTTGTTTCTGACTTCTTTGATTTATTGATTCGATTTTGTGGTACTCTCGGGCCCAATATGTGAGGTAGGAGGCGTCTCTAATTGGTTGTCAGCCGCTTGAATTGTATTCGGTGGTGCTTGATATCGATACCAATTTGTGTGAATGTTGCCTACTTAAGTAGTGGCCTAATAGACGATTATTGACACTTTATACTTGTTTATTTTTATCCGCAATGCTAGTTCAGAGGCACCGCCTTGATGTTGGTGGGAACTAAGCATTGGCTGTCATAATAATTTTAATAGCCCGCCAGGTTCTAGCCTTGGCCGACACCTTCTTAAAAAACCCATTAGTGTCTTCATATTTCATATGGCTTCTATGAATCACGCTGCCAGCGGACGGCAACCAGTTATTCGATCGTGATCGATAAATGCGCATCCTTAGCGCGAGCCAAATGATGTCACTCGCCCGAATTAGATCCTGGCTAAGAGGTAAACAAACACTAAAGTGAGGCAAATATGCTGGGAATCAAGTTCTCCGGCGCAACTGTAAAATAGCGATTTAATTATCTACAGATATCAAGGCTTAGATATGCGCAGAAAGAAAGCCCCCTCCATCGAGAAACTTGTTCTGGGGCTTTATGGCTGAAAAAGATTCGCTCATTCTTCATTGTTTGTTTGAATGGGGGAATATTGTTAATTGAGATTATTAGGTATTAAAACCAAATTTTATTTCACCTTGTATTGTGGAGAAGCAACTCGCACTTTAATTTAAACAAGTCGCCCCAATATCGGAGATTTGTTCAGCTCCCAAAATAAGTTCGTTGCCATAAAAACAGTGGCCATCTTGGGTCACTCTTCTCCATGACGTTCACCTTAGACCATGCACACCGAAATGCCATTCAAGTGGCAGCAGCCCTAAAACGGCCCAAAACGGAGCGCGTCGTGCCATGGAGGTCAGCAGCTCGGCCTGACATTTAGCCTGCCGCCTGGCTGGCCATATATCAAGTTGGTGGCGGCTATATAGCCACGGCTATGGCTATATCTCTGCGGACGAAGCGTGGGGTTCATTAAATGCCTGGCAATCGCTACGCAATTCGCAACGCACGTGTGTCTTGATGAACGAGCCGCACATATTGTGGCGGCAAGCGTTTCAGAATGCTGGCATTTAGTTGTTAAGTGGCCATATAATGATAATATTTAGGATCGTGATGTAATTGAACGTTTTACGCATGCTAGCAAATAACTATGATTAGGAGAAGACTTAATGCGGCATTAGGGTGATAAATTATGGCTAAGCTTTGCTTCAGCCGAGGAGATTCATTTTGTCTTTCGACACTTCAGCACTCTCGATAAAGTACCGTTGCAAAATCCATACAATTCGTTTTGAAAGTTCAAGTTCGCTGCTATTTTTTGTTTTTTTTTTTCTGGTTTTTTTGTTCACGAAAAAAGAGTGACAAATGGGTTATTTATGGCTCAAGTGCACTTGGCTGACATTTGGCCAAATGACAATAACGGTTAGCTGAAAAAGGTGATGTTTTTATTTACGGTCTTGGCTGCCAGACGTTGCAAGTTCGTTGTCAAAGTCTTTTGTTTTTACTACCAAAAGAAGCCCTCAGATCAATCGGCCGAGCGATGATGATGAATCTCAATATAAACTCGGGGAAAAACCCCAACAAAGTCCGCCTAGAATATGTTGAAATCGATGTAGAAAAAACATAGAAATGAACATGTACATTATTTACACTTCATTAATCACCCAAGATGGGCCACAAAAAAGCAGCAAACGAACGAACACCAGCAATTGTGAGGTTGTTTTTGTTTTGTTTTGTTTGTTTGCTTATACAGGGAATCGCCAGATACTTTTACTCGCAGTATCTATCGGATGCGGCTCATTGGCTTTTCAGCGAAGCGCACCCAGCGCCAGTTAACGCATCAACACTTGAGCGAGGCTCCAGCTACGAAAATCCCTAACAACTACAGCCACTTTAGTCGCTTGAGGGGAATCCTCCTTTTGGGGTATTGTTGCTTGAATGACTTTTTAATTTATTTGCCATTTCTTTTGCTGGCAACGTTAATGAGCAGGCCAACCAGACCCCGACCCGACCCAACCAGACCAGACCAGACCAGGCTAGAGCCGGCTAAGGCTCCGGCAACAACAACAGGCGCTCGCATTTTGAACTTTTATCTGTCGGCCAACATCTGCAGACAACAAACGGGCAAAAATTATATTGTACTATAGCATTTTGTTACATTTGAGGCAGCCCTGGGTTTTGTTTTGTATTCGTACTTTATCTGGCTTTATTTTCGCCTGCCTTCGGCTCGTCTCCCCGGTCAACTTTAACCTCCTGCCACATAAAGCAAAAAAGCGGGCCCCTTTCTCCGCCCCAGCTGCCCGCTTGTGTGCGGGGGTGTGTGTGCTGTGAAAGACGGTTAAGTCACACATTTGGCCTAAATTTGTCTTTTCTTTTAGCCTGGCTTTTCTTTTGTTCATTTGCACCACGAGACCTGCCCGTAGACCATAGAAGAAAACGAAACTGAGGCACCTCTTGACATTTAAGGCACATTTCCTAATTCCTGCACTACTTTCGGCGGCCCACTGGTCCGAGTTGCTTACCCCGTAATCACTGAGCTGAGCACCAATTGAAATTATCTAACACAAAAATGTTACAGCTGCATTTTCTGCTATTTTATATTTTTTGTCTAACTTCGGCCCAGACCCCTCCCAAGGGTTTATTCTGATTTAAGCGGCTACCGCTGCCGTTCATCCTTGAACTGTGTGCTCAGCTCAGATCTAAGATTCGTTAATAACAATGCCAAGAGCCGAGGCAACAACTATTGTGGTTGCAGAATATTTTGCAACACTAAATTTATGCAGTAAAAAATTAGAAAACCAGCCACAAGAAGCAGACAAAAATTGAAATGCATGCCGGCAATTTTGAGGCTTTTGCATGGCTTTTAATTGCTGTATCTATTCATCTAAGCGAGCCAACAATTTGCAAATTAATCATCAGACCGAGAGTCACCGCCACAGGCCAAATTGAAGATTTATGGAAATTGTTCGTCATTTAATTTGCCTAGAACCAATTAATATTTACGTTGGTCATGAAAAATTCAAGAAGCCAAAGCAAAGGCTGTTTTCTATAAAGGTAATAACTTTGATTCATTTGATTGGCCAACTTGATTAAGTTATTAGTTTTCATGGAGGCTGAGTTTTATAACTTTGAGTTGAGTTGATATAGACTTAATGAAGTTTTAAATGTCTTCTTTTAAACTAAGATATTTTCATGTAATTATTTAGTGCTAGTGAATTTAGGCCCCAATTAAATAATTAAATTTAAAATATATTCCGAAAGTTATTTTGTCTCTTAATAAAGATTTTAAACCTTTTCAAGGATGTAGAACTTTGAGCCAATTTTTTTTCCAAGTGAATTATTATTAAGGAGTTTATTTATATTTATGTTCGTCGATCTTAGTAACGATGCAAGTGGGGCTTGCATAACTCACAAGAGCCACCATAAAATGGCCTCTCCATTATGAAGCCAACGCATTGACATTTTACCAGCCTCTTGGCTGGTTCGCTGACTGGCCAAAAGCAGTAACAAAATTACGTAGGAAATCTATGCAATAAATCTAAGTAAGATGATGCTTTGTGAAAGGCAACGACTGCAAGCACACATCAGTTTTTCAATTTTGTATTTATCCAATCATGCGTGTAAAATGCGTTTGGCATTTTATTAAGTAGAAGCCCCTCAGCTGTCGAACTATGTGGAGAAGCTGTCGAAGTATTCTAAGATTATTCTTGGCCTGGCCAACTCACCTTTAAGCGGCAACGGCATCATTGGCAGTGCTCTGAATGTCAGATTGTGGAGCAGTAGCACTCGGCAGACTTGACGGTAACTGTGGCAGCAACTCAATCTTCCACAGCTTCCTTTTTTGCTTTCGGTTTCGTGATTGAAGTAATATGGAGGTTTCGCCGCCAACTTATTTATGACAAAGTTTTCCGCTCTCCTTTGCTTTTTGTTGTTTTCGTTTTCTTGTGAATATTACTTAAATTGTTGCATATTTTCGTTATTGTTGTTGTCGATGTTGAGGTTGTCTCACTATGCTCGATTATTTTGTTTATTATTTGTTATGGGCTAGAGAGGAATTGTAATGCACAGATATCACGATTTAGTTGATGTTTTCGGTGGCAGCAAGAAATCACTTCAAGTTGTTCATTAAGGCGAAGCTGAAGTTGGGCAATCCGAAAGCGAATCAAGTGAGTTGAATTGTGAGTTGAAATAATTTTCTGAGTAAAATGAGATTAAGGACAAGTTCAAAGCTAGAAAACAACATAAAAGTTGATTAGCTTACAAAATATTTTGGAGTACAACATGAAGTGATATTTTCTAAGCTTTATTTTATATTTTTCAGGTTGTTTTGCAGTTTGTCAAAGTATTCAGCTCTTTGGAAAGTAAATATAAGGTGCTCTCTTATATTAAATTTCCAATTCGAAGCATTTTAATCCTTGGAACTCCACTATTCACAAATTGTTCCTACAAAGGTAGTTAAACCTCCTTTAAAATAGCAAAAAATAAATCCTATCGATCAGCTTTAAGTATCAAACACTTTATGAGCACTTTAGGTTTCTTCAACACTTTGGAGGGTTTTGAAAATATAATTTGAGCCAGAGCCAGACGAACAGAAGACGTCTTCACCCGTACGATATTCACATTTGAATGTTTCAATTGGCAAATGCGGCGTCCAACTTTAGTAGACTCGAAGCTCTGCCTCGCAAAAACGCTCGCAAAGCCAACGCAAACACAGCAATCACAGCTTCAGCAGCAAAGGCAGAGCTGAGGCGGACCAACTTGCCGCCCCAGCGAAGATCGCAGCCACATCTTCCTCAATTCCCAAAGAAGCCGAAGACGCCAAAAGCAGGCAGCAAACACAAAACAAATGCAGACTGTCTTTGCGACCGGTCCAGCGATCAGCTGATCGGGAGAAGAGCTGCTGTCCGAAGACAAGAGCGCAGTCTTCGGCACCCGAAGCACTTAACAGCAATAGTTCGGTACAGAAAAGCTTAACAGTTCTGTTAAAGTGCTATTTTAGGAATTTAATCATTTCATCTTGAGGAAGTAAAGCTTATTAATTTATGTTTCTTATTCTATGGTTCTATGAGTCTTATGATATAGTTCAGTCGAACTTACATATTTTCTTTTCGATTTAATAATAGTTTAAGAAGTTATATTTAGGTTACTTGAATTGTATAATATTTTAGTTTCTGACGTAATATCTAATCAACTTTACTTATCTCTACTTATGAAAATGATTGGCATTCTTTATATAAAATTATTTAAGAAAATCATCTTTAATTAAATTTAATTAAATATTTTTGCTTCCTAGGTTATTCAATACTTATAATACCTTTGTTAAAGAAGTTACCTACAAATACAAAATATTGCATATAAAATAAAACATTGATATAACATTCCCTTTTTATTTCCATTTCCTCCTTCCTTCCCAACCCCGACACTAATCATTAAAAAAATCGCATATGTAACTAGCCCTTTAGGGGCCATAACCACTCAAAGGATTAACCTCCTTAGCGCCATATTCCATAAATTGCATTAAATGCTGCGCACAATCAGCTGAAGCCGATTTCAATCAATCAGCAAGATGACAATTTGAAAATCCATCACCAGTTAATGAGGAAGGGGAAGCACTTGTAGGGTTTTCAATATGGGAACCAACAGTCTGGAGAGGATTGTGGAACAGTGAAGTGGAGTGTAGTGTAGTGGATTGGAGTGGGTCGGTGAGTCTTCGGAGATGGCTGGATCGCTCGTGGAAGGCATAACAAACAAAATCGCAAATTAAAGATTCGAGATGCTCGCAGTGACGACTTTTTGACTCGAGGCGTTTCTGGTTCCTCGGTTTCTTGGCTCAAATTTTGGCTTCTATTTTTTCGGCAGACGCAAAGAAAGACAATGGGCCGAAAAGGGAAGACAGCTGAGCTGAGGAGTTGACAGTGGACAGTTTTTATTATGATTTTGGGGCAGCTCCAACTCCTGTTGTTAGTTGCATAATATTTTGTTTGATTTTCGCTGGCTCTCCGGCAGCGGCTGCCACGCTGCCTCCTTCTTCTGCACCACACGAAGCCATGCAGATGCAGATGGCGATTCATTGGGCCCGCGATTATGGATTCGGATTCGCTGCAGCAGCAAACTACAACAAAAAATGCCCAAATAATGGCAGTCGCGAAATTTCCCACGAATCTCCCAGCCAAGGGGCATCGCTACCCATCCAATGGCCAACTGGCGGCGGTTCATGTAAAATTAACTTTGTATTCTATTCAAAATCAGAAGTGATGGTCGTAATCACCCGCCAGTTGGCGCTTCTGCCTGCTTAACGTGATTTTAATGGCCAATTCGTTCTGGCTTCTGAGAGCTTCTTGCCTCAACTCCTTTCATTATTATTAGTTATTGACAATGCCTTGCAGATGACATTGAGTTTGCGGTTGTCGTTGTCCTCATTAGGAATGGCATGGCGAGTGGCATGCAACAATAATGAATTGCTCAATTGATAATTTACCAAAGATCTTAAAATTATTAATTTTAAAATTATTAATTGAGGCTTTTAATTAGTCCTTGATCTTCCACAAGAAGGGTTACATTATAGAAGGGGAATAGTTTGACAACATAAAATCAGGAGGTTGCATTGTAAGAAATCTTTTTAAATAATAGAAAGCCAATGCATTGGCATACTACATTGCATGTAGTAATTCTTCTTATATTACAATTTTCTAAAAATATATTTAATATCAATATATATAAATATTAAAGATAGAGTTCTCTTTATATATAAAACACTGAGTTACAACCCACTCACCGGAATCTCTAAAATTGTATTTTTAATATTGTATGTACTAATAAACTTTTGGAAAGGATTCCTTTTTTTTTAATAATAGAATTTTCTGTCTCGTTGCCGAAACTAATTCATTTGCCTCTCCAAACCAGCAAACACAATAAACAGCAATCTGATCGGAATGCACACACACTTCACGAACACTCCCTTGGTGCAGGCTCAGAGCATGTTGGGCAACAACCTTAAAAGGTCGTCTCCGCATTTTGTGGAACAGCCAGTCGGCGAGCGGGGCAAAGTGTCAAATCATTGTAGAAGTATCTAAGAAGCCATCTAGCCTATATTTAACCCCAAACTATCCATCACAGAAGCATGGATGGTGGTGGGCCACCGTGCGGCAATTGCGGCGTTGCCTTTGCCTTTTGTAGATTGAAAAACCATTTAACTGCCGTTAATTTTAACGCCCGTTTTCTATGCCAGCCCAGTTAGATTGCCACATAGACCCCCATAGCTGCCGAGCCGAAAACAAAAGCGAGAAGCAGCCGAAATACGTAATGCAAGCGATAATTATTGCCTACGGCCCAGGCCCAGGCCCAGGCCCAGGCCCAAGCCCAGGCCCCCAAAAACGTATCCAGACAACGAGAGAGAAGATGAAGTCGAAACCGAAGCCAAAGCCAAAGCCCCCAAAATACAACAGAAGCCGCCGTGGTCTAGTCTGGGGTCGTGTAGATGATTGAAAAGCGAAGAAGATTTGCATAGAAACGTGCGATTTTCGCGATGCACAGTGGCGCCTTAGATACTTTGGTGTTACTAAAATCATAACTCTTGAACCAGT
>JAEIHY010013068.1:0-20887 GCA_018904565.1 Drosophila tsacasi | reverse complement strand
TATTGATTTTCAACCGAATCGTGGCCGAACGACTTATTGTTTGATTTTTATATCTCGGAATGAAAAGGGTATACTTTGTTTATAGGAAATAAAATTAAATATAAAATCTAGTGGGTATTATATATTTATTTCTATAGAATAATATGTTTTATACATGTATAAATATTTTGTAAGAAATGTAAGCCTTGGTTTAGCTGTTTAAATAAATATTTTAGAGCGAGAAATAGGTTTTTATTATAAGATTTATATTTTATACGAAAAATATATGCAGTTTTGCATAGTAAAATGACATAAATTATACAAATAAATTATACAAAAACAATGTTTTATCATAAAATTTGTTCTGTTTATTCATATAAATAATACATTTAGTGTAACATATGAAAATGTCATAAATTATAATTTGAAAACACATAAAACTTTAAGAACACTTTTTATATTTTAAACTGTTCTTCGGAGAGCTATTACTTAATTTTTGAATAGTATTTTCTATAAAATAATAAAGTAAATTATCATATAAACTATAATTTTTGAATAGAATTTTCTAAGAAAATAATAAAGTAAATTATAATATAAACATATCATAAAGGATACTCCCAATGTCCATATATTTTAACATTCTAACTCGTACCTAGTTGGCAACGCGAGTTGAGAGTTTTCCTTGCCATATTTCCCTCGTTTTGTTTATGTTTGGCCGCACTTGTTGCCATGGCAAAGTGCAAAACAGGCCACAACAGCTGCGGGTAGGAAAAGTTTGTGCCGTTTCTAGCTTGGCTGTTGCCTTGGAAAAACTGTGTGTGTGTGTGTGAAATTGGGAACAGTGGAAAATGCAATTTGCTTGAAGCCAACACTTGTTCGTGATATATATGTGTATATATTTACTATATAATCCAGGCACAAGTGTGAAGTTGGGACAGATCAGGCAGCTAACCAAATTTGGGGTTATTCAGTTGGCTTAAATTGGGGTTGCTTGGGTTAAGTTCTGGCGGGGGGTTAATGGAATGGAAAAATCAACTTGTAACCTATTTTTTTTCTATAAAAATGTAAGTACTTCTCTACTGGAAATATAATCAAGCAATTAATATAAGCAAGCAATAAAATATGGGAATAAAAACACGCTACATATAAAATTTTATTAAAAAAAAGAGAGCTTAATTTGTTTCTTCTTAAGAATTCTTTGACATTTGTTATACTTCCTTAATCTAACAAGATCTTCTTTAAACAAAAAAAAAACTATTTATTAAGCTAGTAGAAAAAAAAGCTACAACTTCCGCTGGCTGTAAAGATCTTCTAGCTTTCCTGAACAAAAGACAATTTCCCAAGCTCCAGAATTCAAAGCCGATGCTTGGCTGGTGGCTCAGGTAGGTCTTGGCTGATCTTGGAAATGGGTCAAACGGGCTCTGTGGAAATGGTAATAAGGCAGCTCTAGCCCAGACTTGTCTTGGTTGGGTTTTATAATTGCTGTTCTTGTTTGATTCGTTGGTTAACACATATCACACTGTGGGCTGCCAACGGAAGCTCCCATCGTCTGCTTTCCTATTTCCCATTCAATTCTGTGGAAGATTTTCACGTTTCGTTGGGCTGTGAAAAACTTTTACTTTGTTGCCGCTTCTTTAAACACTTTATTTTTTTGTTCGTCTATATAGATATATATTTGTTTTTTTTTTTTTTTTGGTGAAAGTTTCCGCTTGACAAAGGCCCTAGCGATGCGACGATATCTTTCGCTCCTTGAGGCACACACAAAGGCACACACACTCTGCAGTAAAGTAGTTCAGTAAACTGTCGGCGTTCTGCTGCCTCTTTTTCTCTAGTTTTCAGTTAGTATTTATCTATCGTTATGACAGGCGTGCAACATGCTGCAAGTAAGACAAGTTGTGCAAACAACAATCAAACTGCCAACGCCCTCAAAAACTTGTTCTCAGTCCCTTTACACGAAAAGAAATGAATATTGAGGTTCGAAAATTGTTGGAAATTCTTTAAAACAAGTTTAAAATTATTTAAAATTATTCTTGATTTCTTATAAAATGTATATTAAAATCCGAAGCATGTAAATTGCTTGTATATAATTCTTTTATATTTTAATTTGTTATATTATTATTACTATTTAAACAAATTCAGTGAATGGCTCGATTTTAAATCAAGAAATTAAGGTACTTTTTAATATAAAACCTTTAATTTAGATTACCTCGTATTATTTCCAGGTGTAAACTCCCACAAACTCTTCCCAATTCCCTTCCCCTTCCCCCTCTTTTGTCATATGTGTGTCAGACATTGTCATTAACCGAAAGGGAGGAAAACTGAGAGGAGGAAAACTGAGAGGAGGCAAACTGGAGGGAAGAATACCGAGCGAGGGAAAGCTGAGTAGTGGAGCATGAGGAGGTGGCAAAGAGCTCCAAGTCCTACGGCTTGAAACAGTTTTTGCTCTGCGGCCAGCTGTTGTTTGTCCCACTGTGTTCCCGCCCCCTTTTCATATTTTCCCCCTTCCCTCTCTGAGTTGTTGTTTTTGCATAGTCAAAGCCGTTATTTACATAACATGTGCATGCATTTTACATGACACGGTTAACCGTCTTCTTCTGGCCGCCGTGTCAAACAATTAAGCATAATTGCTATATGAGGCAGGCGGCAGGCAAGCGAACGAAGATGAGATGGGGTGCGGCATGTTTTCTCTTGGGTTTTAAGTTTTTTAAGTCTTAAAATTGAAGTCTTGAGTTTAAAGTCTTGAGTTTAAAGTCTTGAGTTTTAAGTCTTGTGTTTTAAGTCTTGAGTTAAGTCTACACATGCCCCAGGTCTTAAGCCTAGACAACATGAAGACGATGAAGATATTCATTGTAAACCGAGTGAGTTACAAGCTAAGCTAGTCGGGTGTTTCAAGTTCGTGGAATGCGGCATGGATTTATTTAAAAATTTAAAGTTATGCTTAGTCATAAATAATTTTAACTCTTTATTTTTATATTTATTTACATACTTGATTGCTTAAAGTTATAAACAAAAGCTTGAGGTAGGGGAAGTCATAGATACTTGGGTTTTAAGGTTTGTATTATTACATTTACACATCTTCCTCTACTAGCAATATTTTTTCATATTTAATAACATACTAAAAAAAATGTTATCTATTTATCATACACTCTAAAAATTAACTTTTGCATCTAACTCAAATCTTAACCCTTTTCCGAGACAGTCTTCCACAATAAGAACTGGTCTATGGTGCCACCCAAGGCGATGTCAGCACATTCTGTATAATGATGATGATGGCCGATTGTCGTCTATTCATTTAATTTTCTTGTGCTAATTTCTTAGCTTGATACGGCAAAAGTCACACGAAGAGTCCGGGGCTATGCCTCGGTCGATTCAATAAAGTCATTAGCTAAAGTAGCCAATGCATCCGTCGGGGAGATGCAGAGAGCAGGAGAGGCAGGGAGCGGGATGCGGGATGCGGGATGCGGCCCACTGACTTGGCAAATGGAAAGTGCAACGAGGCAGCGACTGATTCTATTGCCACACAGCAAAATATTTAAGTACAAAATCTTAATTGGTACTAATTGTTAAAGGTTTGTATTTTTATTGATATATTTCGATTTTTTAAATTACTAAATAAAACAATTTATGATATATATTTTAAAATCTTTAATATACTAAAAGTTTTGAGTCGCTTTCCAATTTAATTTTTGGTTTAAGCATATTTTAATTTCATTTAAATGCCAGCAGTGCCTTTTCTTTGACCCTTTTCTGCAGTTTTGGGTCCATGTGGCGTATACATAATTTCATAATATAATTATGATTTATTTATTTTTGTATAAATCTTATATAATCACAACTCATAAAGGCTTGTACAAATATTTATAAAAGCCATTTTTTCGAGAGAGAAATAAGAACAAGTGCATTTATAATTGGTTAAGCCAGCTTTTAAAGAATTTTTAAAACAATTTTGTTTCAATTATGAGGAATTCTTCAAAGATAATATAAGCATTATTTTGGCCATATTTACAAGTCTCTCTTAGCTTGAAATGTATTTTGCAAAGAATAAATTAATTTAACATAATAATAAATACTTTTTTCGAGAGCTAACCCCTACAGCTAAACTGAAAGAAAGAAGATTAATTGATAATTGAAGTTAACCCTTGGTTATTAATAATTCGAAAGCAAGCTAAGCCCCTATTTTTAATACAAAAATCTATAAATACTCTTAAATGTATATTAATTTTTCCCTTAACTTCTTTCGGTGTAATATTTGCTAGTGCAACTGCTGCTGCTGAGATGTTGCAAGAACAAGTCGTGTGCATGTGTGCGCATTGTTAATGGCCGCCGCTGTCAGTTAATAATTCTGCGTGCCGCTCTCCACGCCCCAGGGCGTTGCCAACCAACTAACTAACTGACTAACCATCCAGCTACCAAGATGCCCCGTTATCTGGCTAGAAGACGATTTATGGTCTAGAAAAGGCGGAAGCATCAAGAGATTTATAAGAGCTGCAGATGGGAGTAGAACTTTGGGGGAGGTGCCAAAGCTGTAATTATTTCGGGGAATTATTGTTGATATGTTACCTCTTTCTGTGCCATAATTATTTACTTAACTCCAAAGTTTTCTACTTGATTTATTTACTTAAATATTAATCTTCAAGCTCCTTAGATTCTTTTTCTGTCTTCCGATCACATTCTTTCGACACACGAAACTTATAAACTGAATAAATAAATAAACAGAACGGAACAAAGCCTGGCTACACCATCAACAGAGTTCCCAAAAGGCTTCTGCTGTTCAGATTTATTAGAATGGCCAACTGGCACTCGAGTGTGTCTGGATTTAGCTTATGGTTTGGGTTCTTTTGGAGAACCCAAGAGGCTGCTCACCGATGCAGTCGATAAATCACGTGCCCGGCTCATCTCAACTCACTGATTGTGATTGCAAAATTAAAACCCGGTTGCCATGACCTGAGTTTTGGTCTGCTTGGATAACTAATTAAATAGGCAACTGCTTTTATGTTAAAGCCTAATTAACAGACACCTTAAGGGATGAGTATAATATTTCCCTGAATATGCAAAACATTTAAATTAAATAGATTTCAAAGTTACTTTCTATGTAAACCATTCATAAGTTTTCCCAACAAAGCCCACACAATAATTGTCTGCCTGACAAGTTTCTCTGATATGCAGATAAATATATATAATATTTGTGTATACAAACTTTGTATGTATGAGCTCCCACATCAAAATGGAATTAACATTATTAATCAGTTGCAAATATTGTTGAAAAACAAGTTTTCATGGGGGGTGAAGCCAAAGGTTAGGCGCCAAGAAAACCTTCTAATGAGGCCGCCAAGTACTTCAAACGTAAGCCTAAGAATTCTTTCTGGCTTGATTAAATAGACCTCGAGTGCGTATTGTGTTAAATATATACATACATAACATGTATATATCTTTTACGTTGAGTCATGCGAATATTTCTGATCATCTTTTGGCCGCTGCCCTTTTAATGTAATTTAATTTGTGCCTCATTCCAGTTGTCAGTTATTGAACCGGTTGGCTATTGTCTCTGCCCCACAGTTGCTCCTCGCTGATTCAGTCATTTATTTATGATTTTTTAACGCGGAGTTCAAGAGTACATTTTGTAGATATTTTCCAAGTTATAAAACTTGATTAATTAAAACCAAAAATCATATTTAATTTATATTTTTTTAATCTTAAATACAGAAACATGTATTTTGTGAGTTTAAGGTTTTTACCAGACGCTTTCCACTTTCCTTTTAGCTTTTGGCATATTTTTTAATTTCATTTGTGTGCCATCAGTGCCTTTTCTTTGACCTTTTTTGCTGTTTGGGGTCCATGCGGCGTATGCATAATTTCATAATTTAATTATGTCGCAAAGACAACATCGTTCAGTTGTTTCTTCTCGGGTTTTTGCCTTTTCATTGTTGCGCGCATAAAAATGCGTAAAAATTAATAAGAATGAGAATTGAAGAAAATTATGGCAAAGACAGAGGCGCGCTTTAAGGTTAACAACCTTGACCGCGAATTTTTGACGAGAAAGACGAGTGGGGAATATTCTTTTATTTAACTTTTTTTTTTGGTGTGGAATTCAGCTGATTCTGCAAATTTTTTTGTGTTTTCTGGGTAAAGAAAACCCTAAAAAGTTCTTGATGAGTTTAAGCTTTCATATGAAAATGGTTGAGGTTCAAATATATTAATAACAGAACCTTTAATTACATAGAATTAATTCAAATAGACGTTTAAAAATAAGTCTTTGAGTTGCTTAATTAAGTAGAAAGCCTATACTATAAATTCAGTTAATAATATATGTTTATATTAATAAATATGTGTTATTAAATATATAATATATAAATAAACTTACTTGAAGCTTTTTTTATAAATCCAAACCGACTTTAATCAAGCACACTTTGATTTTTCTTCTGCTACAATCCATGACTCAAAGATGTGTTGTGGTTTTCTAAGGATTTATCTGAAATAAGACAACAAAATATTAATTATTTATAATATATATTTATAATGATATTTATTTATTTAGTTATTTATAATAATAAATTATTACAAGAAATAAGACAACAAAATATTAAATCTGTATATATATATCAGTATACTATTTTTATTATAATAAATATATTAATTATTATTTGAATTATTTAGTTTCACGAATTAGATTTTAATGGACTCAAAGAATAAATATTTTTAAGCTTGATATATTTTTCTCATGATAATAAAAATGTATTTATTATTTTAAAATATAATTTAGGTTTAAATAGCCTAAAAATAGTTTTCTAGGGAATATTCAATTTGGTTTAGTATCCTTTTCTAGTTATAAAATTACACAATTTTCTTTTAGGATGCCTAACTAGCTATAACAGTTTTTAGCTCACTCATCTAGAACCAATTAATTTAATTATTTAATTATATTTTAGTCTTAATAACTCCACCAAATTACTTGTAAGACTTCCCCTTCAACTATCACAAAATCAAACCCTTGAATTGACAGCCATTAATCACTTCCCCTAATTAAAAGATCAACTATAAACCTGTAAACTATGCACAATTGCAGCAACAATTACTTAAAATCTTATCAACAAATAAGGGGAAGGAGAATAGGCAATCGTGCCTTGAATCGTCGTCAAGTCAAAATTGCATGACAATTACCCCAGAGACCCGGAGAGTCGGAGCCGGAGCCGAAGCCGGAGAATTTCAACAAAAATTTGTATGCCAGCTGCGCAGCAGCAATGACAATGGTTAATGGGAAGCCGAACCCGAACCCAAACCCCGCCCCCTCGACCTTCCGATACTCCCCCTTCATGCCCAGGAAAATTGCGTGAATCACGTTAGTCGGCGGCGTGACAATGGGTGAAACGCAATCAAAAGTACTTAAAAAAAAAAACCTAACCGAAAGTTGACAAGCATCCAAAAGACAATTCGAAATGGCTCCGTTGGTGTTGATGGCTTTCTAATTTCCCCATGTTTCTCCTTCTCTTTGGGCGGGGCAAGAAGAAAACACTTTAATTAGTGAGTCTTGCAGTTCAGCACATGAATTATAATTGACCCCCAAAACCATGGTTGTCTCTTTTTGTGGTCTCTGTGCTGTGCTATGTGTGTTTTGTGTGTTATGCAAGTCGCAGCCTCTACTCTGTGTTAGTCTTGACCTGTTCAAGCATTTTTTTTGGTTGATTGAGCAATTGGAAGCCACCAAAGAGGAGGGAATTCACAGAACACAACGAATTTTGTTCAATTTAAGATGAAGAATTTCATAATCAAAGTCCGAAACTACAATGAAAATTTATTGACTTATTCAAATGTGAAGGAAAGGGGAAAATAAATTTAATCAAAATTGAGTTAAATTATCTTTGTAAGAAATCAAATCAAATTTCAAAGGGAAAAGGTTTTTAATAGACAGCTAAAAAATGTTTTATTATTGTTTATTAACTTTATAATTATTTATTTACTAAAGTAAATTAAAGCACTTGAGCTTAGTATATATGAGGCATTTTTCGAATGTCTAACATTTTTAAAGTCTAGTTTATCAGCTATTTCATAAAAAATTCAAATAAAATTTAATATGTTAAAGAAGTTTGTACCGTTTTCAAAATCAAGGGCTAATGTAATGATAGAACTTAGTTATAATTTTCCTAGACTTTTAAATACTTTGGCATGTTGTAAAACTATAAAGGAAACATTAAAATTAAATCACAATTACGCCATTTAAATTTTCTTTGCTTCCAGAAACGAGTTGTAATCTTATTAAAAATGAGGAAGCATATAATAACACAAATAAACAAATGGAACAGAGGGGTTTTCTCTTAATTAAAGTGTTCATTAATTCTAATATAAATTTGGAAGAAATGGAATATTATTTTACCTAGATTTACTTAACTTAATCAAAAACTTCAACCTAAATTTAAGAATAGAAACTAAGCTTAAAAAATAGAAGGAATACCAAAATTTTTTATTACCATTTAATTTGTGGATTCTCTAATTGATGTTATTTATATTTTATAAAGTATGTAAACATTATAATTGATGTTATTTATATTTTATAAAGAATGTAAACATTATAATTCAGGCAATAAAATGCATCTATCTAAACACACTAAATCACATTAATATTCATGTAAACATACCGTGTTCTATATCAACTCTTTGTGATAAAAAAAAATACAATAGTTTTGGTAGTCTATTAATATCAAGTTAACAATGATTTCTAGTAAATATTTTCTACCAAGTTGAATGCAGCACTTTCGTTGAAAGCCTCGACCCCGTTTAATTGGAACCAAAAGCATTCGTCTGAGGCAGCTCATCTAATTTCCTGTTCGACAATGGAAAAACCGTTTCAATTTCGAATCAATACGGCGGGAACTCCCCCCCTCACATACACTCGAAACAAAGTGTATAACAAAAGAATCTGTGAACCGCAGCCTCAATCCAAAAAAAAAAAGAGAGACAGAGCAGTGCACTTAAATAGCTGCATAAATTTCAATTAAAATGCAGCAAAATACGAAAAAAATAACAAACAAAACGAAGGAATGGACCCTATATAAGATGAAGCCCCCTCTACAAGATGAAGCTATTCCAAATCCAATTAAAAGAGCACTTAATTACGCAGTCAAAGTGTGTAAATGTGAGAGTAGTGGAAGATATAGAGAGAGATTGAGCTAAAGAACACTTGTAAGAGTGAATTAATGCAAAAAGATCATTTGCATAAGACAGGCAAAAGTTTTGGATTGACCATGAGAAGACGCCTGCGCAACCATTGCAATTTTACAGTGGTTTTTAGGTGGCGAATTATAGGTCAAATAATTAACTAAGATATATATATATATATATAATTGTAGAAGAGCACTTTCAATGTTATAACAACTCATAGCAACTGCAACAGAAAGCTTTAGCTGGATAACTTAAAACCTGGTGATGCTAATCTAAAATTTATATTAGAGATTAACGATTTCAACCTGAAATTTCATGTGGAAAAATAAGGAAAGGTTATAATGGTTTACTTTTTATTAATATAAAATTGATACCCCATTAAGATCATTTAGTTTTCCTGTGTATCAAAACCACTGTTGCATGTGAGCCTTATATTAGCTATATCTGTTTTTTTTCCCGCTCTTGGCAATGCACAAAAAGCTAACCACGCAAGTGTGACGTTGTCAGTGGTAGTTGTTGGAGTTGCTGTTGTGTTGTTGTTGTTGTTGTTGGTGTTCTTGTTGAGTTGTTGTTGTGTTTGTCGTTGCTGTTGTGTTGTTGTGTTTGCCGTTTTGTTGTTGTTGAGTTGTTGTGTTGGTGTTGTGTTCGCCGTTGTGTTGTTGGTGTTTGACGATGTTATTTGGCCACTCAACCAAAGCTCCCCATTTTCCGCTCTCCACCAACTGGCCCCCTTTTAGCCACAACTCAGCGCAATGCCGTCGACCTGCCCACATTATGTAAAAATTTAAATATCCGATGGGGCGTGGTCGCCAAACAACACACAAAAAACTCTTTAACACGCATTTAACAAACAAAACAAATTAAAATAAAAAAAAACTGCAGCTAAAAAGCATCTCACAGAGAGGAAAATATTTGTATAGCTAAAGCCAATATCATAATAAGTTATTTATAATAAAAATAATACTATTAACTATTCAAAAAGATGAGTTTAAGACTTCTTAAAATATATAAGCAATTAATACACTTAAATAAAAAATATACATATTTACCCTGCTATAATTTACACTATTTATACAAATATTTTCCACTGTGCACTCAAAAAAGCATAAAGGGGAAGAATCATTCCAGCGACCAGTTTTTGAGGGCTAGCGGTGCTTAACGTCACCTACTTTTCATTTTGGATTTTGGTGTTTTTTTTTTTTTTTTTGGTAGATAAATAAAATACCTTTTCTTCCGCATGAGTGTGTGCGTGTGTGCATTGCTCTAACTGTTAAAACCGGTTATGTTTTTGGTTTTCTTCAAGTTTTGTTTTTCGGGCATTGAAAACGAAATTTATTTTGAAATTGTGTTAAGAGAGAAGAAACTGAGAGGAGAAGAGGCGCTACCTGTGGAGTTTTGACCGAGTTTTCATGTTGTGTGTGCGTTTTCTTTAGCATATTTTTATTTATATAAATAATAACTAGATAAATAACTAAACAAAAAATGGGATTCAACAAATTGAGAAGAAAAATTAAAAGCTAGCAATTTATAAAATAAAGTTTCTATCGAGTCAAAACCTTTCCCACCACCAAGCTTGGAAATTAAAGTTTTTTATACTATTTAGGAGTTAATGTTGCAGCATTTTTCATTTCATTATGTTACTTTTATTTCTTTCTTTGAGCTCAGCCCTAACCAGTTTCCTATATAAACATCATTTGCATATTTTAGCCATAAGCCACATAACCACTCCCCTCAAAACTTGATAAGTAACTTGAGAGATAAGACATTCAAACGTGACCATTACGCATAAAGAAAAATAAAAGATGAAAATGAGGAGAAAACGCATAAGAATACAAAGAATATAAGAAAGGTTCGAAGAAGTCGTTCGTAAAAAACGCGTGCCAGGGTCAAGTCAAGTCAAAGTCTGGTAATAAGATCAATAAAAAAAATCAAAAGAGAGCTGAGATCACTACAATATAATGCGAAGAAAGAAAATTTAAGCTCACAGAACCCAAAAAAGATACCTCTTAAATAATTATTCTATCTTAAATAAGGGGATTTATATCTTAATACATTTCCTTTAAAGTAATATCTAAAAAACCCATTAAAACAATTTATATTTCTGCATCTTTACTTTACCGATACTTTAACCATTGTTTATGCCCAATATATTCCTAGATAAATCATGTTCTATTATGTATTTCCTGCATATTTTGGCCATTTCTTTTGTATATTTATTTGCCGCTCAATCCACAAAAACGTCGCTCCGAAAATAGCCCCCCAAAAAGGCGAAACCTTGGCGTGCCTTAGGAAACCTTTTATTATCCTAGTTTTATGGCCGCCCTAAAATGTTTCCTTGGCTAAAAATAAAACGAACGCAGAACAACACTTTCGCTAAAGCCCAATGCCTCTTTCACTAATTTTACGTAAGCATATCCCACCTCAAAATGTCCTCATTTCCTCCCCTAACCTGACTTTTCCTTCGTTTAATAGGTCACTTCACAGGATTAGGTCACATGGGCTGCACCCACTTGCTGGCCAAAAAGGTTAAGTTGGTAATTAAATTTGAGGTCAGTTTTCGCAGCCTGTCGTCTGCTATCTGGAAAGCCAACTTGGCTAAAAGCGTTTATCTGGGGGAACGGAAACGAAATGTAATGAAGTCCCTTGCGTGTCAGATTGTCATCATTTGGCTGAGATCATCAGAAGGGAGTCGTAAATATAGTTTGTCAATCTTTCGCCTGGCTGAACGCTCTGATGAAAGGTTAAGATGGTTAAAACAAAAAAAAAACTGAAACAACATCATGACAGTAAGCTGGAAAATGAAGGGATTTTCTTAAGTGCTTCGGGCCAATTTTGTTACTGGCCTCTAATACATTAGAATGTGCTTTTGTTTTTACGTTTTCCTGTAACTTTATTACGGATAACTGGTTTTGGGGTTGATTCTAAGCCAAATGATGTCAGCACTCTTTGACTTTTCAGAAGTTTTCTCACTTATTATATGTGATTTAACAGTTTAATAAATAATTGAGTATTTTCTTTATAAAAATTTCCTGTTCCTAAATTTCCATTTAAGGTTTTCCTTTCCTTTTCGTGTCTCACGTTTCGCTTTTGCTTTTCTATTTGTTTAAATACTTTAATTAGGTGCCAGACTGCACTGCGACATTTTGCGATAATTATTTTGAGGGCTAAAAGGAGGAGCAAACAACAATTCCTGTTTTAATTACTCCACAACATTTGCTAATTAAGTTTTGCAGTTAGGGCGAAACACTCTTATCACAATTTGCGAAAATTCTCAAAGCACTGTGGAAAAGTTTGCATATTTAAGTTGAAGTCAGGGTACTGCTCCACCGATTTCCCCCCCTTTGACCGACACCTGCTGAGCTGCCGTGACTGAAAGTCGTTTAAACTGTTTCACTTGCTGCGATGTTGTTGCTGCTGGCATAATTATTTTTATAATTTTTTTTCTGTGCTTAGAGACTTGTGAGCTGCAGCTATGTAAATAAATTTGCAAGCAAATTTTGCATTTGCAGAGAGGCGGCGGTGTTCAAGGCAAGACTTTTGACTTTTGTGTTGTGCACTGAAGTTGTAAATCATTTTTTTGAATTTTTAATGACTTTGGTTGATAAGCCAAAGGGTTTTTGTGGGGGAAAAATATAAGAAAATGGGGGCTTTAATTGGTTGAAAAAAGATTTAAATAAAATTAGGTGTTGAATGAATAAAATGCATATAAATAATGATTAAATTTGTAATTTTGTTATATAATTAGATAATACAAGAACTCTGTTCTTATTATAATTTTTTTGAAATTTTTAATTACTTCTGTTGATAAGCCAAAGGGTTTTTGTGGGGAAAAATATAAGAAAATGGGGGCTTTAATTGGTTGAAAAAATATTTAAATAAATATTAAGTGTTGAATGAATAAAATTTATATAAATAATGATTAAATTTGTAATTTTTTTATATAATTAGATAATACAAGAACTCTGTTCTTATTATATGATTCAGCATTATTGGTTTATCAACCTCATCTGAGTCACGTTCTTAGATAGCAAATCTTATCCGATATTAATTTCTGTGTACACTTTTCTGGGAAATGTCATCGGATAAGCAAGCAAACTGATCGATTCATTGGATAAGCAAGATAGGATGGTATCTCTGGTTGCACAGAAAGAAAAGTGTACTCTTATTTAAACGGGAATTTTATTTTTAAAAATGTTTATTTTTTGCTTAACAAACAACCTCAGCTCTTATCCTAATTTTTTAATGGTAAACTCTATGGGAAAACTGTATAGAAAAAAAAGCTTGTAAATGTTAAGAGGCATCTTGAATATTTTTTATAAATGCATTTAAAACATATATTTATATATATTATTTTTCCTGTATTATAAAAGGTATATTTTATACCAAAATCTGTATTATAAACGGAATTTCCATTATGCCAGATATCATATAAATAATGTCAATTTATAAGAAGTTATTTCAAAAATGTTTTAAGCTCAAAAACTACAATATTCAAAGATTTATTATTTAGATTTATGCTATAAAAGATATAGTATAATACAGAAACCAATAAATATATTGAAAACTTCATTTTGAATGGTTTTTACCTTAGATTTTGTTTGAAAAATGAATGAAAAATAATTAAACAAATTAAATGTTTTTATTTCAATGTTTTCAGACTTTCAAAACAAAAAGTGATATTTTACTGGAAAGTTAAAAAGTGTTTCAAGAAGAAACCCCCTTCTTTTTATAAATTATAAATTGTAATATTCAAAATAACCTTTATAATTTTTTAATTCATTATTTAATTTTTATTTTTATTATTTTTTACCGCTATTTAGCAAAAATCCCAAATAATGTCAGGCACAGAAATTCCTTAAAAAAAAAACCATTGCTCAAAACATATGAAACAATATTTGCGGGCCAACCAGAAAGAATCCCATTCCAATCAGAGAGGTAAACAAAATTCACAAAAAGCGACGATATAAAAAAAAAATGCCAACAAACCTGTATGAGTTTCTCGCTGCTCCAACCGCAGTCTGCGTCGCTGCCGCGGCCGACGTTGACGGCAACGCCAACGCCAAGAACTTCGACTTAAAAGCTCTCACGCGAAGTTGCCCTTGTTGTTGTTGTTGCTGCTGCCTTTTTGCATGCTCAAACTGTGGGAGAGCGAGCGAGAGGGAGCGATATTCGAGCGCGCACACCAACACACGCGCGTTTTGACAGGTAAGCGAAACACGTCGCGCAAGCAGAAGAAGAAGCAGACGAAGCGGGAGAAGCAATAATGAATGATCGCCGCTTTAACTTTTTGGCTGCATCGGTATGCGTATGCGTGTGTGCACTTTCTTAGATCTCAACACATTTGAAATAAATATTTCTGGCACTTGTGCACTTGTTGCTAACGGGAATGCACTTAATTTATAATATTAACCGCACCGGCTGCGCAGGCGATTTATTAAGTTTCAACCACTCGAACACAGACCGTCGGATTCCGAGCTTAATGCGGCCAGCGCGGCGTTGAGACGACGAATAAGCCAGGGAATCTGAATGGGCAGTTACTTTCCTACCTTTATGGAAAAGCTCACCTGCCGGAAAACTTGAAAGTTCGTTTCAGTGGGACCAGTTTTGTATTTGTGCGAAATGCCGTCGGGATTCCGAATTTCGAAAAGAGAGCGTGCTTTTTAGGCTCAAAGTAACAGAATGAAAAAGCTCACCTGGTCGGAAAACTTGAAATATAAAAGTTGGTTTTAGTGGGACCAGTTCCCAGGGAACCGAAAATGACAAAGTATAATATTTGTCATGCAAACGGTCACACTGCAGCAGTTATTCAACATCAAAAGTAAAACTAAAATTGCTTTTCGTTAATTAAATTGCTTGAAAAATGCTTCGTGCCGGCTGCCAAGTGCTGACACAAACCGCCCTGCCCGCCGCCAAGACGGGCGGCAACAGTTTCGCCCTGGAGTTTGTGCGCTGGCGAAGGAAACCCCGATGGCTGCCGGTGGCCAAAAGCAAGGTGTTCCGCGTGCCGGAACGCAAGAAGCAAACGGAGGAGGAGCGCACGGAGCTAATGCGGCTGCACAACCAGTACAAGTGGGTATCGAAGAACTGCAGAGAAACCTTCAACTAATTATTAAATCCATACCAGAACCCAGCTCCGATCGGTGCGTCAGTTCCTGCGGGAGGAAGTCGTGCGACACGAGGAAACCTCCACGGCGGATCACATTGTGCTCACGCCCGAACAAGAAGAGGCCGAGTTCCAAAAGTGCCTGGACGTGAATGCCGCCTGGAATGCGACGATTGCCAAGGAGCGGGAGGCGAGGCTGGCGAAGGAGCGCGAGGAAAAGGTGGCCTATGTGCAGGAGCGCCTGGAGGCTAAGCAGCTGCGCGAGGAGGAACGCAAGGAGCAGGCAAATCAACGGGTACTACGCGAGATCGAGCTCTCAAAGACATACATTACCAGGGAAAATCTGGACGCTGCTATCGAAGCGGCCTTGGCCAATCCCGTGGATCACAACTTTGCCATCGATCTGGCCGGAAATCTGTACCCCGGACGCAACACCTCTCAGCTGCCAGAAGCCAGACCCAATCCCAATTCCAACCCGGAACCCAAACAGCAGGCCTTGAGTAATTAATTTTTCTACCCTTGTTTGTTGCATTAAAAGTGCTTTTTAAGCTTAAATAAGATTAAGATCCTTCTGGCTCCAAGTTTGAAGTGGTTTAAAGCTGTTTAAAGCATCTCCGTGGTACAAAGTTCTATGTATATTTAAAGATTTGTTTACGAAATTTAAGCATAGGAATAACTTAGAGTTAGGCGCAGCCTATTTACAATATTACATATCTACTGGGGAGAATTGGATGCAGGATGGTGCGTGCGGGTGTCGTGTGCTACGTGTTCGGTACCGGATTCGGTCGCTTAGTTGCCTCCTCCTGCTGCTGGAACAGATGCACCCAGTCTGGCGTGGCCTTGAGCTTGGCCTGGATCGGTCCCAAGTTAATCATGTTGCCGCTGCGCTGTTCTCGATTCGCCGTCACAGACATGACTTCTTGCAGGTAGCCCGGGTCCAGACCCATATCCAGATCGAACAGTGTGTCGCCGAGTTGGAGTTTAACTCGACCCGACCTGTACCGCAGGATCTTACCAATTTGGCCCTCTTCCAGCAGACGCAGCACACTTCCCTTGGCAGCATTATTCGCTGACTTGCCGGCAGCGGGACTCGGTGGTTCCGTTTCACTGGCAGATGGTGGCATCGTTGAGTCATCGTTTGGTGGTTCAGCATCCTCCGGCTCATCGCTTACACAGGGCAAAGCATCGGGCAGCTGCATCAAGAAGATCTGCGATTGACTTGAGTCGAGGAAGTTGCCAATGGTGCGCGGATATCGTCCATACTGCAGGGGAGGTGCCTCCGTTCGGTCCACTTGCAACTGCTGCAGGTGCTGAGCCACCGCTAACGTTTCTCGGTTTGAAGATGAACTAGGAACCTCCTGCTTGACCAGCGGTAGGCCCTGGTTGCTCCAAAGACCTACAAGATTTTAAGAAATTATTAAGCATGATCTCCTTTTCATTAGGATGACGAAATTGGCTAAAAATACGTACCCTCCTTCAACAGGATGGGCTTTAGGGCCATCTCAGTCTTATTATCCTCATCGTCACTGGGCTCCGCATCGCTGGCATCCGAGTCGCCCAGCAGCTCGTTTATTCTCTGAGCCTGTGCCTTGTCGTCCTTGCGATCCGCTCTTTTCCTGGCCACCGCCACCTCTTCGCCTGCCCGTGCATAGGCCGTGCCATTCCCTGTGGAGCGGCGTACGTGGACATCGCCCGCTCCCTCGGAGAAGAGGCCCTGGGTTTGGATGAGCGTTGAGTTGCCACCACCACCGCCACCGGAGTTTCCACCACGACCACGTGTTGCTCCTGCACCGTTTCCCCGACCGCCGCGACGTCCGCCCCTGGGCTGGGTTGTGTCCTTGGAGGTCTTCACATTGCTAGGAGTTCAAAGCGATTGAAATAAGGTATATACTTAGGCATAGAACCCAGATGCTCACGTATTTTTATTCCGCACAGCATTCAAATTGGGGGCAAACACCTTTTTGGTGCCGCCCGCCGCTGCGCCACGCCCACCCAGTGTTAAATCCCGGGCGGGCGTCAGCCTGGACATCCCGTTCAATGTCTCCAGTGGGCGTGCCCCGGCTCCTGGTGCCAGATTGCTGCCGTTACTGCTGTTATTATTCGTGGTAGATGCACTACCTCCCGGAATGGACGATGCTGGTGCTGTGCTGGCCGTCATCCTCTTCGCTGGCATGGCGTCCCATTCGCGCCGCCGTCGTCCTCCCCGAAAGTTTCGCTGTTCGTTCGCTTTGCAATCGTTTCCTTTAATTTCTTTAAAAATTTCTGCTTATTGAGCTAGCCACCACGTGCTAGAGCTGTGAAAACATTGATGACAGTATCGATAGTACCGATAGTACCGATAGTTGGACATTGGCGGAACCTAGTGTAATCGAACTACTTTGAAGAAGCAGTGTTACCAATTGTACTTATTTGAATTATCTCAAATCTATCGAAAAAGGTCACACAAATCGCTTAATTGTTGTTTGTTTTTATGGAAATTTGTTTGTTTATGCAAAAATCGCCAAAATAATGGCCGCAAAACGATTTGGCCCCATGAAGGATTTTGCGCGGGCCAAGAAGCCGCGCCTGGATGTCAGCGTCACCCGCTCCTCGAACCGCCCCAGCCCTCCGAGAAGCATCATGGACTTTTGGGACGACGACGACGATGTGATTCTTATGGCCACCCAGCGGGCGGAGGCCGAAATCGAGGCTGAGGAGCGCAAGAGGCGGGCTGGGGGCGGAGATGTGGAGGCCCCAAATAATACCCGCAACGAGATTACCTTCAGCGAATTCGCACCCGCGGTCCAGGGCTGCACCAGCACACAGCAAATGTTTCCGCCACCGAAGCCGCCGCCCCCGCCGCCCGCCAAGAAGTCCAACGCTCTGGACTTGGAAGAGATATTCGCGGATGACGATGATTTTGACTTCCTGGCCGTTACCCTCATGGACAGCGAACCCCAGAAGCCCGTGGAGCAGGTTCAGCCCAGCACCAGCTCTGGCAGTGGGATAAGCATTCATCAGAAAGCCGCCTCGAGCACGATGACCATCAATTTCACGCAATCCCGTCAGCAGGAGCACCAGATCAAGTTCCTAATGGACCGCATTGAGAGCCTGAAGCGAGACAAATCGAAGCTGGAGAAGGATCTGGGGGACAGCAACGAGCGCAACGAGATCAGGTCGGGAGAGGTAAGCCTGCTCCGGGACGAACTGAAGCATCTGCGCCAGCAGCTGCAGGTCAGCAAAATGGAGAAGCTCGCCCTGGCCGACGAGACAAACAGGGATTGCAACAAGAAGGTGGCCGAGGCGGAAAAGCAGGTGGCAGCCAAGGACATCGAATTGAAGATTAAGAACGCCGAGTACACCAAGCTGAAGACCCAGCAGCGGGCACACGAAAAGAGTATGAATATGAGCATGAACATGAGCCTGGCACCCGCCGTCGTCGTCCTCCCCGATGCCTCCGAGCAGCGCACCCTCCTCCGCCTCAACCGGCTCAACATTCACAGATCGGTGCCACGATTGCTGAGAGCGGACAGTGGCATTGACTTTGAGTATGACGAGGTTCGAGATCAGGATCAGAGGCCGAAGAAGAGGTCACTTTTCGAGGCGGAACTCAAGCAGTTGCTGCTCCACTACGCTCAGCTGCAGGCGCAGCCGGAATCGCTGGACAATTTGATTCCAAGAATCCTTTCCTCTGTGAGCAAAGTGTTTGCCGAGTTCGCCTCCTATGCCCAGAGCTTGAAGTTTCCGCCCAACTGCACGCTGTATCCGTATAATCCCTATAACCTGGACACGGAACCGGAGGTACTGCGCACCTCCCTTACCCAGCCGGGACAGCTCTTTGGGAATGAGAGAGCTTCAGTCCTGCGGCGATACATAAGCACCTTGGCCCTGATATGCAGGCAGCACAGTGAGATCTCCAGCGCCCTCCTCGCGTGGAAACATAACGAAGAGTTTGGTTTATTGGAGCTGGCCACTGAGGCTGTTCTCAAGCTGGGCTTTTGCAACGACATCAGCGAGCATTTTGGCCTGCTAGAGGCCTTGGCTTCCCTGCTAAATAGCCTCCTCCTCCTCACGGAGGCGGAGGATACATTTAAGGAAAAGGAGGAGCCGCTGTTTGATCTGCTTAAGCAGCTGGTGTTTACGCGGCCCAGTCCCTGGGTTTTCAAGGAGCTGAGCTCATGCTTCTTAAGCGCCAACCGACTGCCACAGCTGGTGGCCCGGATGTGTGCGAAAAGTCCCAGAAATTGCTTCGTTTCCGATCGCGTGCGATCTATTTATCGCTTTGCCCCGGACTCCTGTTTATTGCAAGTCTACTCGGGCCTGCTGGAGCTGTGTTTCTTCAGTGAGACTCCGCTGCGGAGGGATCACTTCCAGCTGCTGCTTCAAATCGGCGAAAATCACGTGCGCTTTGCCTTCGAGTGCTTCAAGAATCCCCCAGACTTTATACTGGAAATGTTGCCTTACTTTGCGGACGACGAGGAGCAGGAGCAGGATGAGCAGACGACGACGTTGCAGGCTTCGGTGTCGAATGGTTCCTCCACAGCTTCCACTTCAAACTCTCATCTGAACGTCAACTCGAACTCGAGTTCCTCGCAGCGCAGCAGCAGCAAGGATACCGAGTGCGAGTGTTATGTGAAGCTCTGCCTTAGCGCGGTCACGATAGTGTTCCAGATGATGCACCAGTGGATGCTGCACGAGAGGAGAGCAGGTACTTATAATCCATTGAAAATTAAAGAAATTCTATTATATATCCTCTATTAGGTACCGAGACTGTGGGCGAGATATCCCGCGTTGCCGTTCACCTGCTGAACCTCATCTTCCACGAGTACTATCTGACCTGCCTGTTTCGCGATTCCGAGGAAACCACCAAGCACTACCTCAGTCTCATCTGCAGCTGGTGGCGGGAGCACGCGAACATTCTGGGCTTCCAGCCCATCCAGTGTAAGTTTCATAATTATTTTCCATGAAAAACGAACAGAAAAGCTCATGTTAATTCCTCTCTCCCCCTCGTTAGTGCGTTTGCTTGGCCGGCTGGAGAACTCGCACTTTATGCTGAAGCCCCTGCACCAGGAGGCGAATCCCAAGAATCCGGCCAACGATCTCGCCGAATGGAGTCGCATTGTCAAAGATGCGGACACACAAAGGGCAAATAATTCAACAGAAATGTCGTATAATTGTAAGCTACTCGACGTCGACTTCTTTGCCGGCCTTAAAAAAGTGAATTACACCTTTGAATAGTTTAGTTCAATTCAATTGTTTTAGTTTAAGTTCAAAGTATAAAACGTGACTTAGTAGTTCTATTAAATTGTACAATTTCCTTATTTAGTATAAATAATATATTTAAAAAATAAAATTAAACCCATTTAGATATTTTTTATATGGGTTTTTAATAAAAACCTCTTATAAAGCATTACGATAAACAAAATTAAATCAACCGCCCAAGAACATCAAAATTATCGATAACACTTAATTTGATCGAAGTGTTCAAACTAGTTCACACAGCTTTTCTGCTCTCCTATCGAAAACACTTGCGAACCAGCTTGAACAGCTGTTTAATTGCTCTTTTCAACTACTTCGGTTCAAAAGTGCGCACTTTTCTTTTATTCTCCAGGATAGGGATGTCGGGATATTAAAAAAATATCGTATCGATGATATTTTTTTATCAAATAAAAA
>JAEIHY010013052.1:0-50095 GCA_018904565.1 Drosophila tsacasi | reverse complement strand
CAGTGATAATGTCAGTAAAAAAGAGACTTAAAGTCCGACTAAGTCCGGATTTCCGGAACTCCATTTGTATTCCAGGGAAAAGTTACGACTTTGTTTTCTAACAAAGACTAGAGGTTTGACCAAAATGCAAAAGACTTTTCGCAGCTTGTAGTAGAGTCATAGCTCCGTCCCACGTTGGGCACCAATTTAAGCCACGCTCTGGGCCTGTTAATCCAGTTCTTCCTGTGCACTCGAATTTCGGGCTAATAAAGAGAGACTCACACACACACACACGCGTGGAGAGGTTAAACAAAAAGACACCACAAAGAAAAGACGGACAAAAAGCGAGGAAAACTAACACACTGACAGATGGCAGAGCGAAAAATGTGGCCAAAGGCCTGATGATGTGCGTGTGGCTCCGTGCGAGTGTGAGTGCGTGCCTAAAGGTAATTATGGTAATGCCCTGGACTCTGCTCAGGCTCTGACCCATTCCATTCCATTCCCATTCCAACAGGGCCGTAGGCAGAATTTAAAATTATGCATACAAGACAGGGATATAATTGAGTGATAAAGGACGAGGACGGAAGCTAGCGCGAGAGAAAAAGTCAAAAAAAAAAGTGTCCTCATTTTGTTGCTACCTCATGTATATTTAAGCATCCCAATGACCCCGTGTAAATTTACTCAGCTGCCTCAGAAAAATATTAATTAAATACTCAAACGCATGTTTTTTACTTACATTAATTAATCAAACAATTTTACGTAGTGGAGGATTTTTCAACTAAAGTATTTTTTCCGTATGCAATGTTTTACTCTCTCTTTCTCTCCTACTACTACTACTACTACCGCCTACTACTACTACTACTACTACTACTCAACTCTGTTGTGTGTGTGTGTAAATGTGTGTTCAATCTATCTTAGTGTTGCGAAAGCGCCCAGAATCCCGTTACCGTTGCAGTTACCGTTACAGTTGCCGCTACACCAAACCCATCATCTTCTACACACATACCGATCCGCCCTCGAATGTCTATCAACGTTCACTTTTGTTTACATCACCTATGTGTGTGTTTTGTTTTTGATTTACAAACTCTTGCATTTCTGCATTTGTTTATTTACATAACCCGTTCGACTAACTAAAAAACCAACAACAACAACAACAACAACTACTACTCCAACAACAACAACATCTTTAACAACAGTGTTCTGCCTGCGCCCTATGAAGTCTTTCGTATGTACTAATCCGAAACCAAACCCAACTGAACCGTACCAAAAAAAAAACAAAAACAAAAGAAAACAACGAAAACCCAACCCCAAAACGAACCTGAAACTATGAAAAACTCACAAAAAATTATATCTCACAATTAAATTTTACAAAATGAATATCGTGTGAAACAAAATGAATACCTGAATAAAATTACTACCTGAAAATAAAATCATGAACTGCAGAGTACGGCAAAAACGCCACTTTTTGTACGAACATGTAATTTTTTATATAAAATGGAAATCAAAATGCAAAGCAAAAAGCTAAAATAAAGAACAATATCTGTTGTAGGTAATTGTGGTAAGTGGCAATTTTTTTGTATGCTCCACATGCACCACCAGCCAGAAGCAAGTCACGCAAAGCAAGCAACACCACTTGCACCACCTCAAAGTAAACCAAATCGAATCTCCACCGATGCCAGGGGCCAGCAGAAAGTGCAGAAAACATATATATTTATTTATTCATTTAACGAGTGCCAACCACATTGTCCAATGCCTTTTGTTTGCACTAGTTTTTAGAGTTTATAGTTTGCCTAATCAATTTTTCTGTACATCTGTGTGTGTTATGTGTTGCAGCTTATTTGCTTAAGTCCCACCATAAATCCCGTGAACAAACTTTTGTGTTTATATTGTTGATTGCATGATGTAGAGAATATAATGTACAAAGGCAATATTTGTTTTCGATTAAGCACTGAATGCCCTTTTCCCAGCAGGTTAAATGTTTTTGATACTAGTTTATTTTTTGAAATAATTAGAATGTAATAGACAGGTAATAGAACAAGAATAATATAATTAATAGTTAAATACATCTCTTGGTTACTCCTTGTGATTGTAAGCATAGTTAAAGCGAAATTCCAATTATATAAGCTCAATTACAAAGACATAACTGAGTTAACTCTCAGCTAAAATACTTCCAAAATTAAATCCCACATATTATACAAAGCCTAGCTCTCCTTTGAGTTATCCTTGTATCACGGCTAGCACATGTCTGCCTCAGAAATATCTGGAATATTAATAGAACCGTAGTTTTGATGGGTCACTAATTGAGTTTGTGGAGAGCTAGCGACTTGGGCTCGATTGGAAATCCGCACGTATTGCCGCTTCTATTGCAGTCGCACACTCACAAAAAAACACAACACTCATCGCATCCAGTGACATGCCATGGCTTCTCTGCATATCCGAACACAAAAGACATCCCAGCCAGGTGCCGCAGTCGGATTGGGATTGAAAATTCTGAATTTCTGATTGTTATTCTCTGGCCTTTTTCCCACTCTCCCCCTAATCTCTATTGATACGCCGCCCGCCCATACAGTATCAGCCGAACAATGGACTCATTTGACATATCAAGCGACTCGGAGGAGGGTCTGCTGGAGGAGATTGTGGTCGGTGGGAGCTGCCATCGGCAGCACTTACTGCGCCTCCAGCAATGGCACTCCGCCCACTCGTACGTCCACTCGTACGACCCGCCCTCGGAGTCGCCCATCCACTACTGTGACCCGGCGGCCCTCTATTCGGATGACAATGGCCACGAGCCGGAGTCGGGCCAGGAGCACCAGCCACCGACCATTCGGTGCAGCACCAGCAGCCAGAGCAACCTGAATGTGCTGCTGGCCGAGGGAGTGGTCGCCGCCGAAGATGGCTACGAGGCCCAGGAGGTGGAGGTGGAGGAGTTCGAGGTTCTCGAGGAAGAGGAGGCCAGCGGCTCGTCGTGTTCGCAGAGGCTGCAGGCCCCGGCGTGCACTTCGTCGGCCGCAGGAGCCTCCTTCAACCACCAGCTCACCGCCGATATGTGCAACTACAAGAACTCGAAGAGCCGCCGGCTGGAGTACTCGCTGAAGTGCCTCAAGTACGGCCGCAGCAATCCCTCCCAGGACTCGGCCTTCGGTTCGCTGACCGACAACGACCTTTCCATCGGCTCTTCCAGCATTCGGCTGAGCAGCTTCCAGTCCATTTCCTCACCCATCGACGAGGGCGTGGAGGATATCATCATAGCCACCACCACGGGCGGTAATGAGACCTGCCTGGAGCTGGCCACCATTCCCCGGAGCATGGTGTCCCAGGATTCGGCCATTTCCTCGCCGTGCCGCGAGAGTTCGCCCAACAACTTTCTGCACATTGACGATGCCATGTCGGGCACGGGCTCCACTTCGTCCGGTTCCAATTGTGGCTCCTACGGGAACATACGTCCCCAGCAGTTTCCAGTTTCGCTTTCACCGAAGATCCTGGTAACCGCCACCAGCAATTCGAGCAGCTCATCGCTGGCCTCCAACAGCAATGCGGGTCAAGGTCAGGCCCAGGGTCAGGTTCAGGCGTCGGGCCAGGGCCATCCCCAGCAGCAGCAGTTTGATCCGCCCAAGATCCTGGTCAACGATCAGAACTCTATCTACACCACATCGCCCTCGAAGCGATCGGGAATGATCGAGGTCTTCTCGCAGAAGTATCGGGTGAGTAAGCCATTGAAGTGGTCTCTCGATTATAGATGATTATATACCTAATAAGTTTTTTGTCTTTTGCTGAAGAGGTAAACTTTAAAGCAAACATGAATTGCTTTGCCAATTGATTTGAGATTGCAGTTTTCTATTTTCTATAACTTTGCATACATTTACCTTAGTCTGTGAAAGAAAGCTTAATTAGTGTCCCTTCCAGGTGAGCTCCTTCGAGGACATGTCCCCGAAGCGTAACTCTGACAAGCAGCACCTGAAGCATGTGAACCGCCTGGCCTTTCGCTCCCTGGAGGAGGAGCGTCGGATCGATAATGCTTTCCTCCCGATGGCGGATCGCACCCACTCGGACAATCGCGTGAACATGCAGAGTGAGAAGTACAAGAAGCTCACCCACGCCTCCTTTCGCATCAGCAAGGGCCAGGGCCAGGACTCGCCCACGGCCACGCCCACCAGCCAGACGCCGCCCAGTCATCCGAGCAACAGCATCGAGATGCAGCGCACCGGCAGGCAGACCCTCTGGCGGGACAGCAAGTTCTACAGAAAGAACCGTATTGCCAAGAGCAACGACTCCCTGATGGAGAACAATCCGTCGCCCAGGATCTCGCCCTGCTCGCTGCGGGACAATCAGTACGAGAGCAGCAGGAGCAGCTCCCAGGCCAGCCGGCGGTCGCTGAGTGGAAGCCAACAGATGCTCAGCGTGACCACCAGCTTCTGTGGCAACGGCAGCGGCGGGTCGCGCAATGCGGCCAGATACTGCAGCTCCAAGAGCGAGGACCTGGGCGAGTCCTCCGACTATTTGAGGGTGATGGACGCCCGCAAGTCGTACTCGGAGCGGCATCTGGTGCGGCTCAAGCAGACGGCCATTAACAACACGCACAGCGAGGACGAGATGAGCTTCAACGATAACGACAATAATACCATGGCATCATCGCAGCAGGGCCAGGGGATTCACTACAATCAGCCCCACTACAATCAGAAGAAGCAGCACCCACAGGGCGGCAGGTGGAGCAGCAGCTGCTCCATCGGCAGCCACCTGAAGACGACCAATATTAAGACCACCTCGCTGTCCGCTCAGTCCAGCCAATCGAATTTAGTGGCCACCTCAGCAACTGCCAGCTATCGCACGCCCTCCAAGTCCCTCGATCAGAGCACCGTCATCCCGAGCACCACGGCCCAGGGTAATCAGGGTAACCAGAGTAGCCAGAGTAACCAGAGTAACCACAGCAGCATGACCCCGAACACCACCAGTAGCAACAGCAACAGCAGCAGCACCAGCAGCTCGGTGGACGAGTCGCCGTCCAGATTGACCCTCAGCGGCGCCGATCTCTCGAGGATCTTCGTGATGGACATGGACGATGCACCCGGCAGCAGCTGCAGCGAGGAGAAGACCCCGCTCCTGGATAGTGTGGAAATGTCGCCGATCAGTCCAACTGAACCAGAGCAGCCGGACCTGGACAAACTCTAAAGGGATCCCCATCCGGGAAAACACTATATACACGCACATACAGACACGTTTTGAGCAGCCGAAATGCAAAGCATGTGATAAAGAAACCAAATATAGCAGAAATCGAAAGGGGAACCATCAAGTTGTAGAACTATTAGGCTAGGTATGAGATGGCAGGTGAGGAGGGATTTTCAAGAGAGGGTTTTCGGGATATTGAAGATGATTTAAAACCCTAAAACTTTGCCATAACCTTGGTAATTATATTATTTTAATTCATGAAGTTACAAAATGAAGAACCACAGGAAGAATAATCCAATTGAGATTATTTCCATCTGACAAAATATGATTAATTCCTTAAAATTGAATACTCCCGAAAACTCTTTTTTCAAAAACCTCCTGCACAGCCAGTGTCGGTTAAGGTAGGGCAATTCTAATCTTGGTATCACACAGAACACTAACAACCACTTTCTATACACTCCGGAGCATATAAATGCAATCTTGGGCTGCTTTCGCCTCTGCTAGATCCACACACACACACCCAAAGCTTTCTTCTGGTAACAATAATATTTTTGTCTTTATATTGAACTTTAGCCGGTTGCTTTTACAGCAACGCGTAATTAACTAGAATATCTCTCCACTGAAGCTAATCTTTAGACTGCTAAGCCACAAGACAACACGGAGAAACCAAAGGAAGCCAGTATCCTGCTGATGAGTTGTTGTTTTTTTTTAAACAAAATAAACAGAGATAACAATTTTCGAATTATACGGAATTATACACTTTACTTGGTAGTTGATTGAATAGTTAAGACTTGAAAGCTTCGCAGCTTGGCGCATTGAAAATGTTTTACTGTAGCCTAAAATCGTTTTAAGCCCCCCTCCCCCGACGGGGTCGTATTTTAAATATATGCATACATTTTAGGGAAATCAAAGAAACAAACAGGACGAGAGGGAGGAGCAAAGCAAAGCCGGGGAGCACCTCTCCACTAAATGCAATTTAGTGAGGACTCCGAGGCAGAGCTCGGAAGTTATAGAGTAGGCGAGCGAGTTACACTTTCTATGTTACGTATCCTCAGTTCGAAGACGTCACATAAGCAGCACTCAATATCGCAACGGAAACCGAAAGTATACCCCGTAAGAGTAAAACGTAATCGTATGAAACCGCAAATACAATACAGAAATGCAATCAAGTTTACTAAGGTATCGCAAGCGAAATATCACAAAGGCCACACACAATCGAACACAAGATAAATATATACACCCTTACGATCATATTATATAGTCATATATAGAAGGTAATATTAGACGCACGCACTTAGCGAGTCGCACTCAACCAAGACGATCCAGACCCGAATCCGAATGCAGATCCACAAGTCAACCCCACCCAATCCATTCAGAGAACTCAGATGATCTACTTCAGAGTCGCCCCAACTTGTATTATTCGTAGTTAATGGACGCGTAGGACATTGTTTACGGGACCCCTAGTACGTACATATATGTATTTTCCCCACAATCGTGTGAAAGTTCATTTTGCTTGGAATTATTTTACGGTTTACTTGTGTATATGTACCCCCGAATAATCCCAGAAATGGAATAAGCCCCGAGAGAAATAAATATTAAACGAGAAAATAATAAATTAAACGAAGAGTTTTTCTTGGATATGGCGATTGAATCCGTTGACTGAAGGTTTACTTACAACCGGGAACCTGAAAGGCATATCTTACCTTTATTTGGACAACTGTCCCCAACTGGAGAATGTGGAATTGGACGTTGACATAAACTACCTTTTCGTGGTGAATAGTGGAGTAAAGTCCTTAAGGATCAGCGGTTGTATCCAAAACGTTGAAGTGTGGAACTCTGAGTTAGTCCACTTGGACCTGCACAGAGCTACATTCAATGGAACCTTACTCAACGATACACTCTGCAGAAGTCCGATGCTGGAGTGGCTCACTCCAATCTCAATCAATAACATTGCTCCCTCCTGGCAGCTGCACAATATCAAATTTTTCCACTCTTTTCGGAAGTCATCTTACCACCCTGGACCTCTCCCAGAATAATTCTTTGGAAACCCTTAAGGAAGCCCACTCTCTTCAAAGCCTGTATCTCGATAATAACCTCCGAAGGTAGAGGAGCAGCAAAAGATTTAGTACCCCTGGATCTGGATCACAGTCCCCTGCTGTCCTGCTGATCGCTCTGGCGTTGAGGAATCGAAGCCAAAAGCAGAAAGTTAACACTTATAATTTCATGATTTTTAATTACTTTTAACCTTTATTTAAGCAATTTTTATTAAAACCTTCAGAACGAATTTCTTTTTTGCAGGTAGTCTGTATACAGTGTACAGATACATTCTGGATATCCTATTGCTTTTCATAGGAAGGAATCTCCAAGTTGGCTAAATGTTTCCTTATATGCAGATGTTTGCATTAAAGCGATTCATTTTTTTCTGGAATTATACAAAAATAAAATAAATCTTCCGCACGCTGATGTTTGTACACCCCTGCAACTTACAATTGGGTCATTATAAAATAATTCGATTAAATGAAAATGTAACATTTCCAATAAATATTATAATTACAGTTTTACATTCACAGTTTATAGTACAGCTATATGATATAATTATTAGATTAACATAAAATTTAAACGTAAATTTTTAAGGAAATTATTCCACCGTTAAAATCGAAATTCAAAAAGTGCACCAATGCTGCCAGATACCCCCAGTTGAACGCAGCGCTGCCAATACAGCTAAAAATATATAAAAAAAATGACGTCAGGCAGCACTGGTTGATTGTGAATGAAAAGAGTGGCAGCGCTGTTTGCGTGATCCGTGCTGCCAGACTTTTCGTTCATGAGCTCGCAGTGCTGCCCATACTTTCGTTCATGACCAACCAAACAAGCAGGCCTTATATTATCGATAACATTATATTTATCGGAATTCAAATATTTATGTACATTATTTTTAAATTTAGAGTTTATCTTACCGTTTGATTGGTTAGGAGAGTTTTCTCCAATTTCTAATTTCCAGATAATATTAATTATTAAATGTGTTTCTTAAAGCTTAAAGTTCATAGTTTTTATAACCTTGCAAGATATTACAATTCAAGGTTGTAGAAGTAAAGCAGTCATTTCCGACAATAATTAATCATATATATTCTTAATCAGCATAAACAGCCGATTTAATTTAGCCATTACCTCGTTTAATAACAATTTTTTAAACATTTTTAATTGAAACAATTTAAAATGTTATATTCAGCATTCAGATTTTTAAACCTAATGTAAACTAGTAAAGAAAAGCTTTTCGAATTGAAATTAATGAATTTTTAAATTATAGCAGGTTTTAATAATGAATAGCAAAATATTATTTTATAATTTTTGTGCCAATAGAGAAGAGTGAAAATAATGTATACACATGTATTCTTTGTATTCGTTTTAATAGCTATACATCTGTTTACTTTTAATGATTATTGTTAAATAAATAATACTTTTGAAATGTCTACCCAATTAAACAATCTATACAAAAAAAAAAAAACAAAAACAATCCCTTGAGATCTAGCGTGACCAATCGGCCTCGGAGAAATAAGGAAAATGCGCCTCCCATCGATTTCATAATTTAGTTGCCATATTTATGATTATGTCCTGTCATGTCCTGTGCGTGTTTCCTTGTTGCTCCAGCGGACTGCAGCAGCAGCATCCTAAGCAAACAATCGATGAGCATATGACAGCAAACTAATAAAATTTACCACCCCTCCACGGCCCCTGACGAGGGTTCCATCATTCGTCCGCCTGTCCGCTCTATTTTTCTCCCGGCAGGCTGTCTATTGTTTCAGGAGCTGCAATTATGGGAATTTGGCAATTTTACGGGCACCGAGGACGAAACTGGACGGCGGTCAGTTTGACCGGCTAACAATATAATTTACAGCGCTTTTGTGTAGCGAGGCGTGAATTTAGTACTCAAAACTCAACCCCCTTCCTTTCGCATGTTTGTCGAGTCCGGGGACTGGTCCAGTTAATCGCATTTGTTGGTTTTGTAATTATAATTCCGGGCCATGGAAATGATTTTGGCATTTCAATTTGTATCGCCGACCGCAGGCGCAGGCGCAGGCGGCATTTTTCGACCCCTTTTCGTATTTTGTACGACTTTCCCCCTTGGTCACTTTCGATTTTTGAATTATATCCTTGGCGCTGGCGCAGGCGCAGCTGCCGGCTATCCTCCCTTCCGCAGTCGCGTGCCGCTTCGCAGCGGGACATTGTGTCCATTCGAATCTGGGCAATGTTTTCCCTCAGTTTTTCACCTTTTGAGTGGCAATTTCGCCGTCGATAGTTTGCCCAGCTAAAAGGATTAAAAGGACTTCTCGCGGTCGCCTTTTGTGCTCAGTCAATTTACCGTAAAATTCACTTCGCTTCTTATTGTCTCTCGGCTTTATTTTATATTTTTTTGTCTCCTTTTTTGTGGCGGGACTTTGTCGCTGCATCCTGTATCCCGTATCCTTTTTCCGGAGTTTTTCCGTAAATTTCACCGCTATTTTTTTGCGCCCATTTGTCAATTGTTTTTTTGCTATCGGTGAAAGTGACAAATTTCGGGATGTCCCGTCTGAAGATTTATGTGTCGATTTCGCCATTGAAGTGGTTCAGTGGTTGAGTGGTTCAGCGGTGGCAGGACTATAGCTAGCCTGCAGCTCTCAAGGGTTGAGGGGCGTGGCCAGTGTGCGATCGGAAGTCAGTTGGCAAGATTTATGTGATGAAACTCGGATCGAGATGATCGTCAGGGGAATTTACCTTTTGTAGGAGATCTAAAAGAGTTATAGGAGAGGGATATGTCAGTGTCCGGAAAATGGATAAGTTATAGTTTATACAGCTAGAAAATTCATGAAAATAATTGATGTTAACCCTAGGGAATCATCATTAAAACGGATGCAACCCCAATATACACCCTATAACATAGCTAGTATTAATCACTTTACTTTAACTTTACAATTTTAAGGACTTAAGCAAATAATTTTAGAGTCCTTAAATTTTGTTTTATTCCTTTCAACTAATTTCTTTATTTATCACACATTCAGAGCTGCTCCGAAAACCGTTTAAACAATTTAAAAACAGCAAAGGCTCATGGTCAATGCCATGTGTGTTAGCTGTCCGTGTGGCCACCGGCCAGTGTCCGATTTCCACTTGGCCAATGGCCATTTTCACAGCTTGGCGAGCAAGTGTTTTTTGTGTCATTTGGCCAAGCTCCGCGCTTTCCGCACATTTTGCAATTATTCTGGCATGAAAATTGAAAAACATGTTCTCGTCCCGCGCGCGAAACTCAATACGCGTGTGCGCGCCAACATTGTCATTCATTCATTCATTCATTCATTTGGCTACCCGTTCGTTCATTCACTCACTCACTTGCTCATTCGATAGACCAAAAGAATGCATGTCGATTTTTTTAATTAAAAAATATATTTTCAATCGGCGGGACAACTGCTGGGAAATTAGCCTCAAGTGCCTCGGATTGTCAAGCTGTGCGCCGGCGCTCAATTGAAAACTGTAGAGTCCTTCGGCCAGTCCAGCTGTCCATAAATCATGCATCTATTCCGGAGTTGTGTAACGCCGATTTCCCTATTTTTTACGGCCTTTTCACGACTGACCTCCCCGCGTTGACCTCCTACGTTCGAGGGCTGCGAGGATACTTGTTTTTTACGTGGTGGTTAATCGTCCCTAGTCAAAGTTTTGTCAACGTTTATTTATGATTTCTGCTGATTTTCGGTGGATGATTCGGATTTTTTTTGGCACTTATACATGGCGAATGGACGAAGTGAAGTGTTGCCATTGTACGCAGTGATATTTGCTGTTTTGCTATTTTAAGAGATGTTAAACTGTATTTACATGTTTTCGGAGGGTTGGTTATGAAAATATAAAGGTTTTTTTTGGCAGTGGATGGAGTGTTACTAAACTTGATCATTTGTTAATATATATTTTTTAGTTTATAGGAGCAAAGGGGTAGGTTATGGAATTCCAGCAAATGATAAACCATTGAAATGAAAAATATTAAATTTAAATATTGCATTTAATCTCCTGCCTTTTCTACCCTCTATTTCATTTCAATTTAAGTTGTTGGCATAATTTCCCAAATTCGTATATATACTTTTGCCACATTTAAATTAACGACTTCCTCGCAGCAGCACGCCCATTACGATCGAATATTATGACATAATTAAGTGTATGAAGTTCCATTACCAAATTGTTTGTTTAGCTCATTCGCTGCTATTTTAATGGCTCATTGCCAAAGGTATATAAAAAAAACTTTCTTTTATTTTCGTCGCCGCATGAGAAGCAATTATTGTACAATATATTATTGATAGACATGTCAAGTATGCCCATCATCGTGCTGGTAATCAACATCGACATCGGCTCCGACATCTTCGTGATTATCATCTTCAGTGACGGACCGGAATCTTCGATTTCATTTTCAAGTATGCTGCGATTGATTTGATTTTGTGGCTCGAATTTCGGTTTCATCGCACGTGCGAGCGATTAATTTTGTACACATATTATTTTTTTTCAAATCTCCTCTTTTTTTCGCTGGGTGCTGTTGTAATCCCCTTCTTTGAAATGTCCTGCGGTGCCGATGATTTCGCCTGTCTCCCTTAATGCGCATTTTCTTCGCGTTTAATTTCCACCTTTTTTTTCATTGGCCGTTGCGGTTTTTGATATTCAATATAGGCCGCGCCTGCAATTGTCACCCGAGGAGAATCGAAAATGCGGAGGATATAGCCGAAGGAGAGCAAGGGGAAATTTGCGGCAGTCAGTTGTGCGAAATTAAATACCCGATAATTGTCAGTCGATTGCGGTAGAAAGTGCTGAGCGTTCAGGTCTTTAATATTTATAAACCATTGGAAGAGCTTAACCCTTTTGGAAAATGATGTACTTGTTTCAGATGATAGTTATTGAAATTATTTAAGAAATAAAGTGCTTTAAAATTGCGCCAGTAAAATATTTCATTTATATATTTCTTTTGCTAAGATTGTCATTTACTTACAATGTTTTATTTATTAATAAATAATAAATAATATTTTGGGGAAAAATAAAATAATTTTTATTTAATTGAAACAAAACCATTCATGAAAAATTGACAATTAAAATTAAAAGGAATGAAATAGCAATATTCTTAAAGGAAGATGTTCAAAATCCATGTCTATTTAAGTATTTTAAAGCACTACATAAAAAATATACAAAGGATTTTGTTAAGTAGGAAACAAACTAAAAAGGAATTTACTAAATAAATAAATATTGAATTTATTGATATCATTTAAAAACGTATCATATATTTAAACCCACAATGAAGTTGTCACAAAATTTAATAAAATAATATTGGAACCCATCCTTAAAGTATAACTCCCTTAAATGTAAACCTACTGTTGTTTAGTACAGTTGTCATTTGGCGTAAGGGGACCCGTCAATTAACGGCAATTTATATGGCCACGAGTTCCTGGCACGAGTCCTTCCTACCCTTCCTCCGCTGTCTGGTATTTTCAATATTTCCGCTTCCTTTCGAAAATAACGACTAAAGCGAAACAATTAACAATTGTTTGAAGCTGCGCCTGCGCCCAGCGGACAACAGCAAAACAAACAACAAATCAAAGTATGGAATATTCATTTTTGTGCCTCGTATTTTTGTTTTCCCTAGGTTTGTGTTTTCTGATTCCTTTTCTTTTTTTTTTTTTTTTGTTTCGTATGTGATGGCGCGAAATGGAGTGCGCTTTAATTTGCATAAATTACCAGTAAAGGGTTAAAAACCCTGAGCGGGGCGGGCGTAGGGGAGGATTGTTCGGAGCTGAAGTGGTCGCCTGCACTTGAAAAAATCTGTTGCAAATGTACAGACACCACACGAGCCACTCCTCCCAGCTCCATCCGCTTCTCCCGGCATTCACTGTCTTTGTTCTGGGATGCTGGAGTGGTTGATTGCATTTATGGACCTCGGATACAGTTGCCCCGAGGCGATCGGAGACGAGGTGTGTCCGCTCAGCTCAGCCGTGAAAATTGTAATGTACATGGCAATTCCATTTAATATAGACAGCATCCAGATGCCGGAGAGTTACGCAAATAGCCGAGGGCCACCGGCAGGAGCTTTGGGTTAGCAATCATTTTAAAACCCGCATAATTGTCGGGATTTGCACGCCAAGTACGAGTGAGAAAAGAAGGGGTTAAGTCGGGTTGGAGGAGTGGCCGTGGCCGGGTGGAACACCCAAAGTGGGTGTTCCAGGGAAACGAACTCTAAATAGATCGAGTTGCAATATAGCTGTTAGGCATACGAAATGTATTCATTAAAAAAGATATCCAGTGGTCAGTACAGGGCTAAGGGAGTTGCCTATAGAATATATGATGTCCTGAAAAAGTTATCTTGAGTTTCACTAAATTTACAAATCAGATAACGTATTTTATTTTAAAATTCCTAATATCTAGACAACAAAATCATACTTAAAATACTTATCCTGTTCACCGCTCTTGAAACTGTCAAAATATGAAAACAATAGGGAACTCATAGGCATCAAATATGTTTTTCTTATCTGGCCCGAATCTCCACCTCAAATCCTGCTCACTTTCTGCCCGAAAATATTGTTTTGGGTGTGTCAAAATAAAGCAAGTGAGATGGAGATTGTCCAGGTCCAGAGGTCCAGATCATGATTTTTCTGTTGGTTTTTAATCTCCGATATGCAGCGCCCACTTCAACCGCTCGAAGTTCGTCCCGAAAGGTCCTGGGTCAAAATGTTTCAATTCTGAGCGGAGATTTTAACGCGGATGCTGTTGCACCGAAATCATCCCTCGGCAGTTAAATCTGCATGTTTGTTGTTTTTTAAAACGTTTTTAATATGAAAAATGTCACAAAAAATATCAGGAGCAGTCGGCTGACGGGAAACGGGTTCATTTGAATGACAATCGAGGGAGGGCCGGGATCGAAGGGGGACGGAAAGGGATCGGGTGCTGATGATGATGATGAGCTGAGGCTGTGCTCGATTTTTTGATGAGCTTGTAATGCCCTCGATGAGCTTGGGTTTGGCAGGAGAGAGAGAGTCTGATGTTGCAGCTGTCCGAGGACTGACAATGTTTTGTCTGACTGAGGTTTTCAGATCGCCGATCTGCCCAACTCCAGGGGGCGTGTCCGCTGCTCTTTTTTTCCATTGATAATCTGACGTTTTCTAGCTGCAATTATGCATGCCACATTTAACAATTTTCCCAGCGCCTTTTCACTTTCGCCCAGCAGGTCACCCCGGCCTGAAGATTAAGCTGTATTTTGCGGAAGGCTTAAATCAGTTAAAAATGTTTTGTCTGATGTTTTATTTAGAAGGTACCTTGGGATATTTTAATGTATAATAAATAAAATAATAAAATATATATTTTATTAATAATAAATTACTTTTGTCGATTAAAAATTAAGAGAATATAATGTTAAGATATAGTAAGCTCTTCGTTAACAAACTGACCTGATATTGAATCCGATTTAACATAACGAACCATAATTTTCCAAATAAAATCTTTTATGATTTATTAAATATACCATAAATATCCAATTGTTAATCCTACAAATACATCGGATTATCAATTTCCGAAGATTAAGCCTTCAAGCGCGGCTTAAATCAATTCCTGACAGTTTCGTTCAGGTATCCCTTTCACCGACCTTTGTCCCCGCTCAAGTGCCGCCTTTAAACGCTTTGTTGTCAGGTTCTCAAGAGCTTTGTGTCCTTTTTATTCCGCTCTCTTTCTTTCTGCCGGAGGGGTTCGCTTTTATCTTAATTACAAAAAATGTCATGGAATAAAAGGAGTAATTTGCAATGTGGAAATGCGACAGTTGCGCCGTCTATGAAGTTCACTCGTTTTTCTACTTCACAAGTAAGTTTAACGATGGAAGACCGTTGACATTCTTATAAAGAAAAACAAAAACAAAAATACATACTAATGAATATAGTCATTTCACATACATAAAATATATATATTAAATACAACAGCATCATCAATACATTAACATAAAATACATTTAATCCTCTTCAATATCAAATTATTCATATTCCTATCAATGGAAACTATTTCATTTAAATTAGTAGTTATGTAACAAAAACATGCAATTTAAGCTTGTTTATACTACTATTTTTAACACAACTGTATATACATAGGTGCCCACACATATATCCCCTTTAGCCGGGCTCGTTTTAATCGTTAAATGCAATTGCAGCGGCTTTGCCTGCTCACGGCTTCCAGGTGAAGTGTCGCTGAGCAACGAAAAGGATACTTCCACCTCCTGTTTTCTGTCTTTGGCGCTATGTCCCCTGTCACTTGACTATTTTATGCTGTGGACTCCACTCATGACTGGTGTTAACTACCAGAATCCTATAGAGAAACAGTGGAGTCAGAAGAAATAAAATATCAAATGCACAGCATTAAGTTATAGTATTAAATGTAAGGAAAGTTTAAAGGACAACAATATTCAAATTTGATTAAATAGGGACTTCATTTATATTTTATAAAGAATATTATACCAACGTCCATTTATTTTAGCCAGTATTATTAAACATCAATGAACGCTTCTGCTTAATAAAATGTTTTACAGGTAATAAAGAATTCGAAAGGTAAAATTATGTTTGATATATTATACTATATTTAATAATACTAATTCACCGCTTTATAATTTTTATTCCACTGTAATCCCTGACCAAGTTGAGCATTCCTTTTGAAATTTTAATTCTCATATTTCGTGCGGAGTTCACGGCTGGGCTTTTGGCTCTCGGCTCCGCTAGCTGCCAAGTGTAATTACACTAAACAGCAAACAAAATGATAATTATTATTGCATGTCCTTGTTGAACTGCGGCTTAAGCACCCAAAGTTGGTTTTGCGGAGAAGAAACTCTTGATTCTATTGTTTCTGGGCTAATTCCTTGCCCGAAACGAAAATAGAGAAACAGTCGCAGTATTTAATCAAAAATAAATACGCAGTACAAATGAACACAAACCCAAAAATAAATACGAGCAAAAAACAACAACAAACGGGGTACAACGTTTAAATAAACAAAGTTGCAATTTCTGCGCAACAAAAGAAAATAGAGCGCAAATGGGAAATGCGTATGAAGAGGGAGCTGCTGGAAAAATCGAAAATGCATCAGAAATTCAAATGCCACGAGCCAAGCGAAAACCTTCTGTTCCCTCACTTCTGGCTATATTTGCACTGGAAGAAAAAGAGCGAGAGAGGGAAAAGAGTGAGTGACAGGTAGAAATTGGTTTTCTATTAAAAACTCTGGAAACTATTTTATTAGTATGTGAAGCTTGAATTTTTTAAGCCTTTTTAAGTTCGTTAATAATTGCAGAATATATTATAAAATATTTCAGATAAAATTATATCTTATTAAATTATTAAATCAACAATCCTCTTTGATTTCTAATAATAAGAACCTAATAATTTTATTTCTTCTTCAAACATTACCCAAAGATTGTACATAATTTTATACAACTCTCTACATCGCTATCAGATTATTCCATTAACATTTCTCCAAGTGTCTTTATATTTACCAACCTTTCACTATTTGCCAGGTCCTAGCTGGGAATTTTCTCGGTTTAGGAGAGGGGAAGGTTAGTTCTAGGGACGATGCTTCGTCCTGATTCTGGTCGTGAGTCTCTCTCTGTTTGGCCGCCTCCGGCTGCCTTGAGTTGCTCTTGCGTGTTGCTTTCTGGTTAAGTGAACTGTTTTCTCTTTGTGTTGTCAGAGTTAGGGGATTTGAGGGGGTAGGGAAAGGTGAAAAATGGTGGAAAGAGGTGGTGATGGGAGCTGGGTAGTGGGGAGGTCATGTTTCCGCACATTTCTGCGGCGTAGTGCGTTCAATTAAAGTTTCCGTGACTGCATCCCGAGACGGAAGCAGTCGGCGTAATCTCTATCTAAGCTGATTGAAAAATCACAATTTCTGAAATTTCAATCTGTGTTATAATTTCTTACTTGTCTGGATTTTTCTATTGATGGGATAAGTATATTTAATATGGATATTGACTTATACTATTGGTTGCTAATCACTATATAATTCTTAGCTGCATAATCCTTGTGTTTCTGGCAAAAGTGATTGAAGTTCCTTGAATAATAAACTCACATTTATACCTACAAAAATATCTTTTGTTAGAATTTATTTCTATGCAATCTTGTCAGTCTAAAATATGTTTTCAATTTGCCATCGTCTTTGTTTCCAGCTTATCTCAATTAATGCTAATTCACTGCGGTAAGGCTCCATTCCACACACTAAGCTTTATGCTCCCCTCCATCGAATTCCCAATCTCAGTTTGTTAGGGGGCTTTTGTCAGAGCCTGATTGGCCGTTTTCCAACACCTTGGCATTTGTTTGGGCCAAAGCACAGGGCCGAATCCCATATACCGCATTGCACATCCCCATATCACGTATCGATTGCACACTCGATGCAACTGTTTGGGCTTTGTCTGGGCTTAATCGACAGTTAAGAGCGGAAGGATAATGCGGGGGAGAGAGATCCTTGTTTGCCTAACTGAGTGCTGTGTTTAGCATATTGCCACAGAGATTGTTCAACAAATTGCTTTACAGCAGAGAATTAATCTCGATTTGCCAGTGGGGCAGGAACTGTAGGAAAATTCTCTATCATTCGTTTTTGGTAAACTAATAAAGTTCCCAATATAAAATCATTATTTATAATTTATGATATATTAATACAGCTCCAATATTTTCCCAATTATTTTGTATTTACCATTATTATTCTTCACAAAAAATGCATTCTCCATTCTGCTACCAATTCAATTTCCATTCTTCGTATTTGATTTTTGATTGGTACTCACATTAGTTGGTCTTTATGGCTTGACCAATTGTTAATTTATTCGGGCAACATCTGTCAGGATGGAAAATGGAAATGCAGATCTCTTTCCATGCCCAGTGATTTATGCGAACAAATCCGGCTAGGACTTCCCTAGTATCCTGTTTGCAGCTTCCACTGCGCCGTATGCAAATGACAAATGACCCCCTCCAGCCCTCAGGTAAATCCCCTTAACCCTTTCATTACATAGCCATATGTACGTAGCTTTATTCGGTGCAACCCTTTTTTTTTTGTGGGACTGCGACAATTTTTACGCCGCTAATCAATGGCACAATTTTCCCTCGGTTTTTCACCTAATTTTTATTTGCTTTTTCTCGCCCGATAACGAAGAGAGAACGAAATAAAAACCCAAATGCAATCGTAAGCGTTTCAGCTCATTAAATATGCAAATTATGCAAAAACCACTTGAATGTGTAAACATTGACAAACCCATTGCCGGTTAGACTAACGATAACAAACGAAAAACTGTACTTGAGTTTAATAAGGAAGAAATTATATAATTTTTGTTACTAATAGAAAATGATAAATATGTATTGGTCCAGATATTTATTGAAGTTTTTTAAGCTATGATTATATTTATTTTATAAATAGTTTAAGGTTACTTAATTTATGTTCGTTTTAAAATGTTTTCAGATTTCTATGGATTTATATTACATTTTCTGATGTTTTAGAGTTTCTTGATCAAGAATTCTTGATTATTTTTATTTAATGTATAATTCCACCCTCCTTTAAAACTATTTCTTCCCTATCTAATTGCGCTTAGCACGTAAATCCCATTAAAGGCGGACACGCAACTTGACCAGAACCATCATCGTCATTATCATCATCCAATGGAACCCTCGACGGTCCTTTGTTCTAATTCAATTTCCTTTCTGGTCACTCCATTCCGGCTGACCGCTGGTCACACGTCACTCAGGAAAAAACCAGTTAACCTTTCCAGGTAGCTGCTCGGTTGTAATTCACCTTTCCTATTTCTCCGCTCTGCATTCCGCTCCTCTCTTATCGCCAACGGGACATCGACTGCGTGTTTCTCTCGTGTAATTGAGACAAATGTTAATTGAAACTGTATTAGATCAAGAGTCTAAAGTCTAGACATTAGGATACCCAGTACTTGGGTCCTGATAAAAAAGATGAGGGGATTTGTTCGTCATATATATCCAATCCTTATATATATTACAAACAAATCCCAACATATTTAAAGAAATTGGTAAATATTTCTGGGTAAACGACTATATTTAAAAAGCAAGTTCTTATGCATCGTTTAATATTAAATTCGTTGTTTATTATTAGGGAAGACTCTGCATTTTTGTCATTACCCAAAAATAATAAATATATAATTGTACTTATTTTAACGGATCACAAAACCTAATTCAAAGGATTTTTTAATGTTTTTTTTAAATATTACATTTAGGTAATGACATCGATTAAGCATCCTATAATAATATAAAATCTTAATAGTAACTGTAATCGTATATGAAAATATTTTCTTACTTCCAAATACACTTTAAACTTCGATATACCCTTGTTGAATCCAAGTACTGGGTGTTTTAGACAGCGGAATGTGGATTACTAGGGAGTGTGTGTCCAGCGTGCAATATTGAACAGTTTTTTGATTGACATTATCGCGTGGGTGCGATAGTTAAAAGAGCTCTAGATAGTTCAACCGATCTGATGGATAGATCGCCGACAGTTGTTGGGTTCAGGAAATTCCCGGAACTTACACACATGTCGGCACAAAGGGGACCAACCCCTAACCCAACCCAATCGAAACCGTACCGAACCTCTCTGTTCTCTGGAAAATTTGCCTGCGAAACCCCTTTGCCTTTTGTCAGGCTTTAAAATTTTTCAATATGCATGCAATTTGGAAAATTTTGCATGCTCCCGGTAAAAAAAAATGAAAATCATAATTAAATTATTAGGCGCGTTCCAACCCGATCTGCTTTTTTCGCATATTGGCCATTGTTTACCTTTCTCCACACTCTCGGTGTGGAAATGTTTTGTCATAAATTTGCATCGCACAATGCGGGGCTGGCCCCGAAATCGGAGTCTATAAATTTGTCACGGGACAAAGAATTGCGAATTTTCCTTCTTCGCGCTTTGGGAAAATTATAGATTTCGATTCCTTGACATTTTCAGGGGAGCAGTAAAAATAGATTTGTCGGCTGGCAGAGCTGTCATAATCATAATTTTTGGTATTTTAGTGCGGGGCGTGGTCGTCAGTTCTGTCATCAGGGGGTAAATGAACAGCTGCTGACCTTGCACGAATTTGTGCAGATATGCTTAATTATAAGGGGTTATCCAAGGGGTAAAGTCAGTCTGAAAAAATGACCTTAAATTTTACAATGATTTATGTATTTCATTAAATTTGAAGCAAGCTGAAAAACTCATTTAAATTGGTATTGAAAGGAAGTCTTGCTGCCTTACTTATAGTATAATTACTACTATATATTATTTAATTATAATAAAGTATCATTAGGAGAAATTTGTTCAAACAACTTAATAACAAGTAAATTTGTCAAAGAAATTAAATAATGAGCAACTTCACCTGCCCATCTAACCTCTTCATTAGCTTCGGTCTTTCTTCGCATTTCGATTTATCTCAGATCTAACTTACCTTATGCTAATTTGTAACCCAATAAGCGTATTCGAATGCGGCCACATCGCTTTACTTAACTGATAATCGGAAGGGGTAAAAGCCAATAAAATTGAAAACACTTCATTAGCTGGCCACTAAAAACTACAAAACCGAAACGCCGCCAAAAGACATTTGTTACAGCTCTTTATTATTATATAAAGACGGAGAAACCCCTCACAAATTGCTTGACCGAACTCCTAAAATGGGATCCCGAGATGATGTGGGTGGGAAAAGTGTAGCGAGGGGGTTTTGACCAATAAATTTTCAATTTGGTTCAAAGCTCTGTTGACACTTTTATGTGACATTTGTGGCTCCAATTTCAATCCCGAGTCCGAATCCAAGGCAGGTTGAGGTAGCTCTGCTTTTGATTTAGCCCCTCATAAATATTCCCCATCTCTGGCCAGCCACTGATTATGCTTCGGCTTGTATCGCCGTATATAACCATAATACCATAATAATCAAATTAAAAACACTCACCGAATGCAATCAAAATTGCATAAATTACATTCGGCTCGCTCACTATCAAAATAACCCAAATAAGAGTTATGCGCTTATAATTTTGGCTTATAAACAGTGGTACCCTACTATCGAGAGGCGAGATTAATTGATTGGACTTATCGAAACTGAATATATTATAAAGCAGTCTTATAAATTGAAAAGATTAATTTGAGGAATATTAAAAACGGTGTTAAGTTGTGTTAAAATGTTCAAGAAAATATTGCCATGGATTATTCTCTGCGGTATTTATTGATTTAAAAGAGTTTGGTTAATATTTAAACTTAAAGTTTTCTCAAATTTAATCATAACAAAGAGGAGACTTACATATAGATTTCTATATATATATAATATATAAAATCTGAAATATTTTTCTTATTATAGCATCTGATTTTAAATGTACATTTTTAAAGGTAATTTTGTGTTCGCTCTTCGTTACATTTTTGGTACCATTTCCTTTACAAAAAACTCATTTTTTATGACGCGTGCTGGCAATTTGATGACGATGCTGGCGCTGCAGCTCGCAACGTGATGTCGGCAACTAAAATTTTGAACCACAACGTGGAAACAACTTGGCAACATTGCCGCCGAGCTTGGCCCCGGCGACAACATCAGCGGCCCACGCACAACAGGAAGCCTTTTGGCCATCCAAATAGACACGCAAATATGTGTGCCCCATTTACAGCTAAGGTTCAAATACTAGTAATGCATTTAAAAAGTTATTTATACATTTTAAGTACCTAAAATGTAAAGAATATTATGTTATTTTAAAATTTCAGTGAGGTCTTAAATTATTAATTTGTGATTAAAAGGCGAATGTAAGAAAAAGTTATATAGCAATATAACATTTTACAAATAACTCTACAGAAAATAAATATAATTATAACCATAGTATTCTTAAAAGGTTACTCACTGATCAGCAAAATATGCGGAAATACTATTATTTCAACCTTAGTTATACATCGCCTTACTTTGATCTGATCTCTGTCTCTGTTCAGGTGGAATAGAAAATAATGTTCACAAAACATTCAAAGCAGCAACAACTGTATGACGACTTTCGGTGTTAGTTGTTTGTTGTTGTCTGCTTTAGTTTATTTATTTATTTATCTGTTTCTCTTTATTTTAGTTTCCTTCTTTTTTTTTTTTTGCTTACAAGCGCTTGTTGTGTTCGATGTTTGTTGTTGGGTCAGCAAACACAGATCGGCGGTGGTGGTGTTGCTGTGTTTTGGCAGCAATTAATCGACATTAAAATTTATAACACCGGCATAATTAATGGTCCGCTAATATGCCATAAAATTAGTTACTTAGCAGCCAGGCGGCCTGTTCAATTAAGGATTTGCTTGTGTACACTGAGCACTGCTTCCCCGAAGGCATAAATCAAAATGCTTATCACGCGCTCTCCACACTCTGGACTCCAGACTGCCCACCGCAAAACTCGCCCGCCTTCAAAGATATTTCCCAGCTCGATCCTAATTGCGGGGAAAATTCGCCTTGATTGGCGCGTAATTGTATAACTTGTGCGACTTTAACCGGCTAACCCCAAGACACAGTATTCCTGTTCACCTTCCCATCCTCAGGGCCCGGCAAAGGTCAACAGGAAGTGCCATAATTTGCCATATTGTTGTTGACTTGCGACGGTCCAAGAAATGACCGGCCGCAGGGTGTGTGTAACAAAAAAAAAAGGTAATCGAGGCGCAGACACCCTTCAAATCTATAGGAAACTTTTTGTAAATAATACCTGCAAATAATAAATATTGGATTCAACTTCCTGCAAGCAATCAAAGCTGCCTTCCCTGCGTTTGCCTTATAAATTAATTTTAGATCATAATTCGATCATCAAATATACCTAAAATAAAATATATTTAAAACATAAAACCCCTCTAATATTATTATATGTAAAATATAAGTAATTTTCAAAATGTTACACACCGAATTGCCATTCCACCCTACCCATTGCAGTATATTTCCTTAAAAATCTCTTTGCTTTCAAATGTCATGCATTTGGGAAATGCGATGCGGGATTTGGCTCGGGGCCACTGAGGAGTCAATAAGGAGTCTCCCTTGCTCAGGAGGAAGTCGGCAGGAGCAACTGGTTTCGTTGCCTTTGTTGCCTGCCGTCGTGCTCCAAAGGCTGCCATCCATTTGATGTTTATTGTAGTCGATCCCAGGACGGCATCGCTTCGTCTCCATCGCCCATCTCAAATCTTACATCTCGCATCTTTCAGCTGGCATCTGCCATCTACTTATGAACTGACCTTTTGGCTCTGCGAAAATTGCATGGAAAATGCGAAAAGTCGTTGCCGGATTTGGGTGAGGAGTGTGCGGGTGAATCGATGTTGAAAATGCCTTCATCATCATCGCCATCATCATGATCTGCAACATTTCCCCTCCACCCGTTTTAGTTTTTTCTTATTTGACTTTTTCGAATTGTTAGAGCCAATATGATTTATGTTAATGCTAATGGCAAAATGTCAAGTGTTGCCCACGGAACTTCATCGTCTTCTGCTTCTGCCTCTCTGCTGTTTCTTCTTTTTTTGTAGAGCCTCGACTTTCTAAAAAACAACACTTAATTGAGCTTTAATGTTATCAGGGGGACAAGCCATGTCTTAAAAGGTAATTGTTTTACAGTCAAATAATAACAAACGTTACAAAGCCATTAAAATAAACAAATGAAGGAAATCGTAAAAATATAGAAACGAAATAAAAAATGACTATTGGGGATTAGCTAACTTGTAATTGATTTGATGGAGTATATAGTCAACTACGTTTAGCTTGCAGATTATATCATTTCCACCCTCCCTTAATTTTGTTTTAAATCTTGGGAAAATTTAAATTATTTCCTTTAACTGCTTCTGCGAGTAATCAAGCTCCTAACGAGTAGCTTCCTTTAATATTCTTCAATTACCCATTCCCATGTCCCTTCCTAGTGACCTCAAAGAGTTTCCATATTGCACCCAAACACACACAACCTGCTGAGTAGCGACGTTCCCTTGGAGGCCACTCCATTCCGGTGGGGTTACCGAGGTGCCAAGCAATTATTTATTTATATTTGCAGACTTCAAGACCTCAAGGCTGGCTCCGACCGTGTGTGTTCTATGTAATGGCCCGATAAATTTGTTTATTTGCTCCCAAAAATAAACCAGAGTCGGAGAGACGCCAAGGCACACCACATGTATTTGGCCTGGTCCCTTTCATATTTTGAGTGCTTTGCCATTGCATTTTGATTAAGTAGAAAATTTAATTTGTTAACATTTGAACCGGAGCAGCGCAGCGCAGCGCTACTCCCAGTTACTTTTCGGACAGAACTTGGACAGGAACGCATAAATCAAATCGGCATTGACAGCATTTATTTGTGTTTGGTCTCGACTCGGGATTTGTTTTTCTCAATTTTTCAGTGATAAGTTCGATCTGGGGGCGGCCCGCAGGCAGTTTATCAAAATAGTTGTCAGTTAGTTACTTAGTTGCCTATCCGCAGAATGCGTGTGCTTTTTTTGTGCGTATCTGGGCGACTCCGACTCCGAGTCCGACTGTGTTGCAATTAAGAGAAATTGCCTGGTAAGAGACATAAATAGAAATTAAAAGCGCAACGCGAATGATATTACACCATTAAATGCGCCATTTAAGTGCAAGACGAGCCGGGGTCCGGGCTGCGATTTAATTACAGCAAATTGCCAAGATGTTTCGACATGGCCCGATGTTCAGGGGAGTCGGCAATGTGTTAATCCAATTTGTGTGCCATTAGATGACCCACATTGGAACTGGGCAAATGGGCAACCGGACAAGTGGCCGGCAAATGGGAAGCGGAGATGCACAGATGGATGGTGGGATGGATGGCCAAGGTAATTGCACTGAACGGGGAGCATTGGCAATGTCAAGGTAACCAGTTTTGATTACAACCTGGAACACGTCTTCGCCTCCATATCGCTGACATAATTGGCAATGACTTTCTGACGTGGTTAAGTGAAGTGCACCAAGAAAAACAAGATCATTGAAATTAAAAAAAGGGTTAACAAGATAAGAAATCATTTATTTATATTATATTACATTTAAAGTCTTATAATCAAAACTAAACTATTAGAAATCTTTTTAAAACCATGAATTATAAGTAGATAAAATATTCAGTAATGAGTCCTATGATTTTTCTTTGAATTTGTATTTCCTTACCCATTTTTCTATGTGCCTTATAGGATTTTCTCACTGCAGGATGTCCGTTCTTTTTTCCCCAGAATTTCATAATTTCAAGTAAATGCTCTCTTCTCCGGGCCTAGCACTTGACTTGATTGATTGCCAACTCACAGACTGCCAGTCGAAAGCAATTTCCACTCGAGCTGAGCTCACGGGAGAGATGGCAGTGACTCCTAGGCAATCCGTAAGTACGTGTATCTGTCTCTAAGCCCGTTGTTCCATATGTGGGTCGTTGATTCGCCGACGGAGCCAGGGCAAATTTACAGAGATATATGTATGTATATATTTGCATGTGTCTAGCATATTACACTGCCAGAGTTCGGTAGGGGGTATGACAACATGAGGATGGGCTGTGTCAGGCAGATGATCGATTGGGTTTCAAAGCGATTACGAGGGTCTGGGAACTGTTAGCTGGCCACTCAACTAAGCTAGGAATTTATACTTTATTACATGGAGTTAATGAGGGAAATGTTGTTAACTTGATAACCTATTTTTTGAATTATTTTAATTATTTAAATACATATTTATGCTTTTGTAAACCAAGTTCTTAGCTAAGGTGCCTGACTTTACTGCTCTTCCAGGGTACCGACAACTTCTTTCGTGTTTTGCCTTTGTTTTTTCCATTACTTGACTGAAGCAGATGTCGTTGGCATATAAGTCTGACTTCCCCCAGGCCCCGAGTTTCAAATCCCCCTCCGCCCAGCCATCTCACCCCCCATTACCTCCAACTTTTGGGCCTCCAGAAGTGGCGACGGGTAAATGACTCCAATTTGATTTGTTTGGGTTGCCGGGGCTCTGCCATTGATGCTTGTTTGTGTTGAGTTAAATCGTTTTTTCGACTCGAAGCTGTCTAGTCAGTGAGCTGGCATATATACAAATATATATTCACATATACACACTTGCAGATAGGCCTGGTTGCATTGTATAAATTGTAAATTGTCTTTATCAATTTGAAGTGCTAGGCGGATTATTTATGCAACTTGCAATGAATATTTTCATAGATAAAGTGCGCGCCTCAGACCCTGGCTAAATTCGCTGTTCTCATGTGTCTCAGCTGCGGTTTCAGTTTCGAATCTCAAGTTTTTGGGTCACTTTGGGCTTAAATTACGCACCAACACAGACCATGGGCAGAGATTGGCGGCCGCTGAAATATTTAAATGCCGGGCCGTTGACAACTTCATTTGGGTGGAAGTTGGGGTACTCTGAGTGCTGTTGGGCAGGAAATCGAGAGTTGAATTAATATGGGATTAGCCTCATTAATGTTTTAGCACTTTTTAATATTGTACATTTATTTTAGAAGGCATTTAATATAAATGAGATACAGTTCTTACTCTTGCAGTCTAATTATTTACATAATCTGTATCAAATATAGTAAATCAATAGTTTATTTAATTTACTTAAAGTTTAAATATCTGTAACTTAACCTAAATCTTTTTAAAATATTATTTCTAACTCCTAAACTAGTTTTACTTTCCATTTATTATTCAAACATCTCAATATCGGCCAGGGTCCAGCTAGAAAATAACAAAATTAGGGAAAACAAAGCAGGGGGATTAAAAGAGGAAGCTGCCACACAATGCCCAATCAGCGAGGACCTCCCTTATCCCTCGACCTTGTCCTCCTCCTACTCCGACAGCCTCCCCCTCTCACTGCTCTAATTGCACTTCCTTTGAGCGTGCTTGCTCTTTATTGTTGCAGGGGCGTGAGTTTTCGGACAGTAAACAGGATTTTGCCGTCCGTCCAGCGGTCACCTCTCTAGCCACACCAAAATGCGATTCCTTTCCAAATGAGAATCGAACTCATAGTAATCGCTTAATAATGCCGACCTAGTTGCCGCAAAAATGTTGTGCAAAAATATCGACAGCTGGCCGAGGGGCATCCCTCATTCCAGGCTCAAATCAAATGAAGCGCATCTAAGCCTTTCCGCTACTGTCCCATAAAAATATCCACGCATTTTTGTGGATTTTTTTCACGCTCTGTAATTTGGCACTCACCGAAATTGCTTCATTTTGAACTTTCACTTTGTTTACGACTCGATTTTAATTAATTTTTGTTATTTTTTGTCCCAAAAAAAAGAGATGCGGCTGAGGTTGGGTATCGGTTTTACCCCTTTTTCCCCTGCTTTCGCTAAACATATTTGACATATTTATGGTTGAGCCTTCTGCGGGTTTCGTTTGGGGGTTAGAAAGGGTTCAGCATTTCAGGATAGCTCTGAATGTAGTTTGCACTTGATAACTCACAATCGGCGAATGTGTTGAAGCGACAAAGGGAAAGGCAGCCTAAATCCGAGGTAATAGCCTCGCTGATCAATTTATTTTCTCCTTTGAAAGTATCATACTTTTTCGTCTCATTTTTCTATTACAGGGGTTAGAGGCAATCATAATTTCATATTTGCCTTGCGAAAGTATGTTTGTTTTACTTATGGGCGGCAATGTGTGTGTGTTTTTTAGGGTTTGTGTGTGATTTTGGGCGTAAAAAATGGAATTTCGGCTTGATGAGAAATTTTGGCTATGAGCGAATCTTGCTTTTTAATCATTTTGAAGTCATCTAGGAAATTTAGATAGAAATCTGGGGAAAAATTTGTGTATCCATATACATATTTAAATATTTTGGGAAAAGCGAGTGATATACAGTGAGGAACACAAATCTTGCTTAAATGTATAATTATTTTCTAATGTTTCCCTAACAGTCTTTAAATCTAGCTCGTTCTGAGCTATTTATATATTTCGTTAACTTCTTTGTGAAGGGTTTAATAGTTATTATGGTGAAGCCATGTTAAATTCAATATCAAGATCTAAATTACAACAAAAATTAACTGACTAAATAACTTGTACTATATGTTAAGTTTTTAATTAATAGTATAGATACTTGATGTTAAATTAAATACCAAGATCCACATGAAAATGTGTTTTGAGCAACGTTATCTATTATTTTATATAAAAGTGTACAAATTATTTTAGTTTATTTATATTTATATTATTATTAAATATACAAGACATAATCTATCAAATTTTACACGTCTTTCTGTATTTTGTGACCCGAAAATAAAAAAGAATTATAATAATAATAATAATGTCCTTTGTCACCTCCTTTGCTATCCTTTAGAGCCTCTCAAAATTGTAACAACAGTAGCAACCTGTTTTGTGTACTGCTCTGTACTCCTCGAGTGTCCGTTGCCACAGTGTTTTGACTGTACCTCCTCGGTGGCAGCTGCCGCGCCCAAATCGCTTCGCTGGGCACTTTCCCTCGATGACAACGTGGAAACTGTATTAAAATTGCAGCGACTACTTGAAAAATGGGGACGGGGCGTGAAATTTGGTACCTCTATCTCTGCCTATCGGTCTTTTTACTCAACCATCAGACGTTTGCACGTGCAGCTACTGTCGAGATAATGACATTTGACATATTTCAGCCACGCGTTCCCTGTGTGAATCGCTTACGAATGACGAATGTGTTGTTATGCCATCGCAGCGACACTCTCAAGTACAGTGGCTCCTGCGGCAGGATGGCATGGAGAACTGCTAGCAGGATTTTCACTTCACGCAGGCGCAACTGTCACGGGCAATTTGTCACAAATCAAAACGAAGGCAGACTTGCGTCCGGAAGTGAGCCCAAAAGGGGTGACTGACTATCCATCCGGGGGCTACGCAGGCGCGCAAGCGCATCTACAGATACAGATACTGTATCTCTTGATGGGCGTTGTGTAATCCATCAAATGGCATTCGGCACGCTACGCTTTCCGCAGACGAAGCGTGTCAGAGAAACGCCTACCAGCTGGATCGGTTTGTACAGAAATCATCCTTTCTACACCAAGAAAAAATAGGTATCACCATCATCACACGATTTTTCAAAACTTTTTTCTGGTGCAATTAAAAAAATTTAGATATTTAAAAGAAATGTAAATTTAATATATATTTACTAGGCTTATTAGATATATTTTGATAAAAACGTTATGCTTAAAAATAAATATAAAACATGTGGAGGGAAGGATCGATACTATTTCTTTTTTTTTATTATGAACTTCAATAAACAATTTTATAATAATTTAAATTTCAGTTTATTTCAATAAAATATAGGAGTATAAATATTATAAAAATTTTTATAGTAGTTCTCAATAAAAATATTAATCTGTGGAGTTCCTTCCCTGTCCTTGCCTTGAAAGTATTAATTTCCTTATTTATTATCTTTACGTGAGTTATAATGTTCCTTAAATAATTCCCATTAATTTCTCTCCGTGCACGCCATCCATCCCGAGTTCCAGTTCAAATTGCTCGTAAAATTTCGTAGCTCGTGCCATAAAAATCATCGACCTGAAGACTCCTTCCTGATTTTGTTGTGACACAATGCAAGAGGTACAGGAGTGGGTTTTATGCGCTCGTAACTTGCCCTAATTAAATGCAATTAGTCGGGTCGAGCGACCAGCCAGCTGGCTGGCAGGACATTTTCTCAATTAGCCAGAAAAATGCATAAAAAATTTATATATATTTCGTAAGTGTCACAAAAAAAAAGTAGAAGGAAGAAATCGTAAAAATGAAATTTCAGTTACTTTATGTGATTTTATTTTTGATGCCCTAGAGCGGATCAGAAGGGTTTTTCCCACCACCACTCTGCCCTTATTTTTTCCCCTTCAATGCATTTTCCATGCAAAATAACAAAGAATTTTCCTCTACACATTTTTTAATGCATTTTTTATGAATATTTTGGTACGTTACACGCCTAATGACAGTTGATGTTTAATGGGGAACACACCCCGGGGCCCAAGCACATAAATCAAGCAATGCCGCTGCCCAGATCTCCATGTGTGCCTATATACATACACATACACTATTCGAAGTCAAAGACGCATTTTTGCCGCCTCATTGCGGACCTTGACTTGCCCCAAACTGAAAGAAGAGAACCCGCCTTGTCGTCACCTGAGGTGAGCTTCGCCTTTTAATTAATTAGCAGCTACCTTTGGCGGCGGGCGAGGGGAGAGCTTACTCATTTGTTTACTCCTACAGCCAGCTCCCACCTCAGATTTTGGCCCTAATTCCTCTGCATAATTAGGCAGAGGATGCGCCGCCCCGAAATAATGACTCACGTGCAGCGGAATAATGCGCTTCGCCCACGTGCTATTCTCTGGCTCAAGGTTGCTCGCCAAATGAACCCGAGTAACCTCTGGACTCTGGACCAGATTTGGTTAGAAGAAAACCACCTTGAAGGGAGAAGGGGATAAAATGGCAAACTACTACTTCTACTTTGTAAAAGTCTTCTTCAGCATTCCAGTGGAACTGGTTTCGTTCTGATGAATAAAAGAATTTCAGCTAGCACAAGTCCAAGGAAACTGAAAGCAAACTAGATTGATTTAGTGGGTAGGAGCACTTAACTGGCTTATAATGAAGGTAATAAAATTAAATGCTGGGTCTGCAAGATGTGCTTGAAATAAAACTGTAACTCAATTAAATTGGATTGCAATTAAATTAAATTCTCTGATTGAATTTAAACTTCTGGTAGCATAAACTAGTTAATGTAGCAAGTTCTTGCAAATATTTATTATCTTGAATGCCTTTAAATTATGTACCCAACTTTAAAGACCATCTCCTCCTTTGCCTCAACAAAAACATGTATGCATTTATTGAGCCCAATCAATCTCCAAGCACTTTGCATCTCCATTAAAGTCCATTTCCCCTTCTAGCTCCCAGAATATTTGCCAAGAGGAAAACCAACCATCTTGCTGGGCAAACACACAACTTGAGACTTTTCTATCCGAGTGGAAATGGGAAATTCGTATGGAAGGCACGTTCAGGAGATATGTACATATGGACGCGGGCATGTGCTGCCAGGGCTGTATAGAAGTTCATGGTGCCGAGCATATTTACTTGCGGCTGCCAGGTCATAATTGGGCGCAAATTTCCATTTGGCATTGCACGAGGAATTTCCAATTAATGAAGCATTAAAAATTCGCAGCACAAAAGATTGCTGTGCGGTGATAGAGCCACCGCGGAGATAATAAAGAGACTTGCCGCAAACGTGGGAAAGTTGATTGCAATCGGCAAACTGTCCCCTGATTAAGGATCATCCAGCTGATGAGGCTGCCGGGATGCCATTCTATTGCGAATATATTTGTATATATATATAGAGCACTCTGCTTCCCTGCCCGGCGGGGGGTTGCAAATGTGTTTTGCGAAAAAACCGAAATTCGGTTGCAGATTTTCGATTTGTGGAGTGAGATACCGTTCACGCTCGAAGGAATTCTCGACAAGCTGCATAATGAACTAGAATGGGCGCGAGTAGGCGAATGTCTGCACAGGGGAAAAAAACATAAAAATTGCTTAATAACAAGGTAGTTTTGCAGAGCAAAATAGTGGCTAAAATGACCTTGAAATTGGAAGAAATATGAACCTAAACTATACTCGGTTCTAGCAATAAATCTGATCTTTTAACTCTGCTTCAATACTTTCTTAAAACAATTATGAAATTAATTATTAAAATATACCCTACAAGTATATACTTTTTCCCTGTGTGTTGACCAACATTTTCTATAAACGAATATATCAATTTATACACAAACTATTTAAACGATCCATTCTCCGCTGTCAGAGAACGCCGATCCAATCCTATATCTCTCTCCAATCATTAGAAGCCGTAAACGTGGGAGCCTCGGCTGCCGGCCATATATCAATCTTGGATCTCGATCTCAATCTCCGTAGGAATATCAATCCAAACCCAAAAAAAAAAAAAAGCCATAAAGTCTAAGCCCAAGACCAAAGCGTGCCACTGCACTGGCGGCGAAAAACAAAAACGAATCGGCTTAAATGAAATTGGTGCAATTTTGATTGATTTATAATTGAATGTGAATTGTTGATAAGATTATGATAAACGACATTCACATCCACGGCTATGGGGACTGGGCCAGCCATAGGGGAGCGCGAAAATAAGAAAAAATTATGTGAAAATCGAAAACAGGTTAACCCACTGCAGACCCCAAAGGGGACCACGTCCACTCCATCGCTCGTCCATCGCTGGCGTCGGCGGCATTGCCAATTTGATGGCATTCGCTTCTCGTTTGTCGCCAGTCGAAAATAAAAAATATCTAAAAATTCAGCAAGAGGAAATTGAACTGCGAATGGGTGGTAGTCGAAAATTAGATACTCTAACTTACAAGAAATTCTAGAGATACAAGCTTTGAATATTTTAAATTTTAATTAATATATTAATTATATTTTTAAATCAAAATGCGTTGCATAAGTTAGAGAAAAATACAATGAAACACTAGACTTCATCAAATGAAAAATCAAGTATTTTTGGATTATATACTTTTTGATAAAACATATATATATTTTTAAATAAAATTCATTATTAAATTGATGATGACAAGATTATTGTGATAATAATATAAAATTATTATTTGAGGCAAATCTTAAAGCTGTTTAGTTGTCAATCGTTGATGGGTTTGGTACTAGAGATGATCCTGGAAAGGTGAATAAATATCCTGTAAGGTTAAACATAACAATCTTCTCCAAACTTACTGGCAAAGCCAAGACACTTCCTTCGCATCCACAGAGTATTGTCGTAAAATAAGTATCGTCGTCGAATTGGTCTCAAATGCATAATTTTCGTTTCATATCGATGGCGATTTGCATTTTTGTCGCTTTTGTGGCTGGCTTTATGCATAATAAAATCAATAAACGCACATTGGAAACTGCATATCAATGCGGAGTTCGATTCGTATCGGCTTTGCTTCAATTTCAAATTTCAATCGCTGGCACAGTGCTCGACAAAAGTCTTGTTTTTGAAGGCGACATTTAATTGCCTGCGATTGGCCGGGCCTGGGGAGGAGGATGTGGCGGAAGGGGGTCACTGTTTGGCGGATTTAGTGCGTGGAGCTGTAATTTTTTTTGTCACTAGGAAATGCACGTTGATGTGAGTTAAGAGCCGAAATGCGGGCCGAGCTTAATTTAAACAGGAAATTATGAATGTTGACTGCAATTTGTTTATGCAGCTGCTGATTCGAGGCGCCTCCCCGTCCCCCTTTCGGCCTCCCATGACTGAGCAAGATTGGCCGAAAAGTATGGGCCGATAAAGTTAATTTACTTGGCCGTTTGCCATGCGCCGCGCCGTTTGTCGTTGGCCATTTGCCTTCTTGTGTGTCTCGTGTGTGTCTTGTGTGTATGCTGTTTGCCCGTTGTTTTGATGGCGAATATTTCACGCTACTTGTGAGTAGCAGTCGGTGAGTCGAAAGGTGCCTCCGCTCAACGTCTGTCATGCATCATTAGCAACCGATCTGGGGTCCCGAACTCCTACTTATTGTCTACAGGCTGCACTCTCTATGATTAGTCATGTGCGTCGCCTGTGACTGTGCCGACAGATGTCCTGATCCATTCTTGGCCACATAATAATGTGTGTCGGAACAATGGGAAAATAGCACTCGCGAGCAGGGGGGCCGGGCGATAGTTATTAGTCATTGAAATGCGCTTTTGTGTGGACCGCACCTCCAAGCTGCCTCTGGTTATGGGTCTTAATGTAGCTGCGGATCTGGGCCCGGCTCCCTCTCTTTGTGTGGACTCAATTTCGCAGTTGTCAGTCTATTAACAAAGGTGTTGGCAAGTGGCAGAGGTTCCTTCGGGAAAATGTTAAGGGAGGAAGAGGTATCTGGGGGTTTGTAGTTGATGAAATTTGCGCTACCTATCAATCTATCATCCTATCTTCAGCTGTCGGTCTTGAACTTATCCTAAGCAAACTTGAATTCACTTTTGTTATTTCATATATGAGGAACCCATTCACTTACTTATTCCCTTGGTAACTATGTACTCCTTTAAACTATTTACCAACCAGTATTTGAATGTTTCTCCCCATTATCTATGCCATTTTTTGTCCAACAATTCACCACTAATCATCACTGCATTTTTTGTATAATTCGCCTTGCCACTTTGGCGTCCATCGTTATACCGAATATTTCCATTTCTTTTCCAGCCAAACGACGCCACAGTGCGGACTCATTAGGCACACGCCAAACAAGCTGCGAACCATTCACCCCAGTCACTTTTTTCTCCCATTTCCCCAGGATGGCCAAGCCGCGCACTTTGTTCAACTATCGCCGGGCGGCCGGCTAATGCCACAGTCCAACAATCTCATAGCCAATTAATTACCCCGAGAAACAAAAAGTCTGTAAATCATTTTGAACTTGACATTCGGTGCGAGGCGAATGCAAATGCAAGTCCACACGGAGTCCAGCGGACTCCAGGTGAGGCAATTAACGGGGGGCCCGAGTCGACAAATAAAAACAAAAATCGGAAAGGTGTCGCCTGGTCTTCGTAAATTTATGCCTACAAAAACTGGACACTCGTAGAAGTCAGAAAACTTTATTGGCCGGCAACATGATTTAATGAGCATTTATGCAAATGATTTCGGGTCGCAAACTCTCCTCCTCCTCCTGCTTCACTGTTACACTCGGTGTTATCCTTTAAGCATCCTGTATGTGTCCGCACAGCTCGTAAATCATTCACGATGTGTGTTTGCATATGTCCACCGAGGGGTGAGTGAGTGGGCCCTCCTCAGTTCGATTCAATGGGGAACAAAAAATATAGCCTGGACTACGGGCAGGAGCCGAAGGGCAAACCCAAAAACCTACAAAACCATCGAGGGAGGGCCGATGACACTTTCAGCTGCAATCAGGCGTAAAAAGATGCTGCCCAAAAGCAATTTTCACTTTTGGTTTTTCGGTTTTTGTTTGCGATTTTCCTTTGGCAACCGATGGGCATTGATACGGACAGAGGAGCCCGGGAGACAGGAGGGTCTGAGGTGGGTCTCCCTTCATCAATACTGCAACAATGCGACACAATTTCGGCATTTCGGTTGATTTAGGTGAAAGTCAGGGTGCAGTAACGACTTTGGGGTTTCCATTAAGTTGTTTTAAGCTTATATTTCTCTATAGAAAATTGTGAAATTAACTAACTTAAAATTACTGAAACTAGACTGAGTTGTATTATGACCTTATGTGAGTCTTAATATACTTTTATTTAAATGGTTACAAACATAATATATTTAATAAATTAAAGCATTTAAGTAACATAAAACTTAACACTGATTTAGCATCTTAATATATTTTTCTCAATAGTTTTCCACCTTGAAAACCTTTACAACTTTCCGAGTATACTCCATCTGCTCCCCATATAATCAGTAAAATGTCTGGTCCGATCCATGGATGAATGGACAGACACCCAGGCCGCAGTGACAATCCACAGAGGCCCTTCCCTTAGGCAACCCATCCCGAGCCTGTCCCTGTCTCTCTGTTTATGCGGTTGCCTTTTGGCTGCTTATTGATTTTGGTCAAGTTTTGCCTTCGTGCCTGCGGTCGAGGAGTGAAATCAATTGGAAAATGCGCTTAATGATTTTCCAAGATTTGTGCTCTTGCTCTAATGGCTCGAGCTAAACTGTACCTTGGGCAAGAGACTGCCCAGGAATCTGCGACAATGCCACACCCATTTCCTCTGAAAGTATGGCAACTGTCAGGGAGCGAGACTTGGCGAAGGGCGTTATAATGGGCAGATGGGTGCCATGGTGCAGCCAAGGGTTAACTTCTTGCAGCGAGGGGTTGTGCAGCCTGATAGAGGATATTGTTGCTGCTGGCACAATTATGTCAACTTCTTGAACTGCTCCTTGAAGTGCCGATAAAGTTCACTTTCCGGGGCGGAAGTGTGCGCCGCTTGCAATTCGAAAACGATCAAGCGTAACGCGTCTGCGATGAGCCCCGTAATTATGGGTGCTCCTGAGGGACGCGGGTTCACCGCGGGATATTCCAAGGGGTGACGAGTGCTCCTTGGGTAGGGTAGGCGGATCTACTTAGGTCAGTCTTCTGCCAGGATCTTCAAGGATACGGGCAGATAAGTATCGGGGGAATGCAACTGTACACAAAGAGCTGCACTCGGGGTGAAACGTTGCAGCACAAAATGCTATTGCAATAATTTATTGTATTATTTGTTACAAACCTTTGTGAGCTGTGAGCTCCCACTGTGATCTTTTTTAATAACAAGACGTTGTAAGAAATGATGTAGTAGATATAGAGTTTAACTTAAAAGATTTAGGTACAGATTTCTATAAAGATTTATCTTTTGTAATTTTACTGGAGGTTTCAAGGATTAGTTTTCTTGGGAGGTTTAAGAGGTTAGTAACTTCTTAGTTTGCTATATTTCTGTGGTGTAAATTGTTAATAATTTGTCAGAATGATAAAATTAAATTAAATTAAACTTCTCCATATTAAGGATTATTATTTAAGTTACCTTTATGAACTTAAATTCTTAACACATTTCACCACCATTGCATACTCACCCAAATGTAACCCATTTTAAGTACTTTAACTCCCCCCTCAGCCTATTTTCCATTAACCCCAAAGAGCCTAAAATTCAATTGGAAAATTTTCAATTAATATGATGGCCATCCGCCCCGTCGGGCGGAGATAACACGACATTCTAATGCTCGCATATGGTCCAAAGACCAAAGCAGCCATGGCCCTGTGCCACAGGCCCACTTCGAATGGGCCATTTCCATTGAGTACATTAACAATATTGCCAGTAGTGACCCAACTCAAGGAGAGCAAAGGGTCCACAGCCCCCAAAAAAGGGCACTAAACATGGAAATTATGCGTGTCCATTCCAGTTTTTGGCTCCTATCTGAGTCACCACCCAGACTTCCCCCTCTTTGGGAAGCCAAGGTGAAAAAGCTTTTAATGCCCCGTTAAGAGAATGAGTTTTTCTGGTTTTAAATTTCCGTTTAGCTATTTTTCCGGGGCGTTTTTTGGGCACGCGCCCCAGAAGGAGGCTTCGCACCTTTTTTCCCCGAAAAAATAACAGTTTAGCGATGAAAGTTGCAGATTCGTAAAGACGATTAATATCACTTAATTAAGGTGAAAATGTAGATGCCTGACAGCTGTCAAATGTGTATGAAACGTATCAAATGGCATAGAAAATAAGTAGTAAAATACAGGAAATCAAATATCATTTTTTTATCCCTATTTTTTTCGGGTGGTTTTTCGTCTTCGCCCAATTGCCCAATGCCGGGATTAGGGATTGTGCCGAAAACATACATTAATAGTCGCTCCGTCCGGAACAATGACAGCAATCAAATCGCATTTGCCGTTATGCCAAAAGCGGATTTTTGATGGCAATCAATCAGAAAAGGGCCCCGAAAAAATAGAGGAAGCGATTCGCTTTTCGAGTTGTTTTCCCCTGTTTTCTGGGGTGAAATCAAAGCGCATTTAACTTTTGTGGTTGTGCAGATATTCTGGCAGAGAGATTTTTCGCAATCTGCCATCGTCGCAGCCCCTAAGCGAGCAATTTCCACTGCAATGGCCTGTCAACGGATGTGCGAGTTGTTGGAGTTTGGGTTTGAAGTTGCGAGCTCGCATCTCGGATTTCGTGGAGTTGTGATGGAGCGACCACTCCTCGGGACGAATGCAATTTAATTCCGCCTCGACAAGTGTGATGGCCTCTTCTGCCTTTCAGGGGGAGCATTTAGGAGGCAGAAGAGCAGGAATTGTTTGCTAAACAGGCTGCTGGCATTAGGGTATGCACTACGGAATAATGAAATGGTTTTGAAGGTCATCAAGATATTTCTTTGGCCAATCTATTTACTTTATTATTGAATATTTATAATTCTTGTATTTTATTGTAAAATATATTAGAGAAATATAGATTTTTGGAAATGTAAATATTGAATTAAGTTTCTAAATTCAACAATGATTTTTTGTTTTTTTTGAATTAAAGCAATTGGGGCAAACAAAAATCCTTACAGAATTTGAAGAATTAAAATACAGAACTTAGTAGTATTCTTATACCCTAACATTATTTTTCAAAAAAGGGATAAAGATTTAAAAGCAATTAATGATTGAAATTGGTGAATGCATTCAACAATGATCCTTTTCCGACTATATAAACTGTATAAAAAATTAAGAAATAATTTGGATACATATACTATTAGTATGCTGGCTTATTATTGACCTAATAAAAACTAGAAGAAAATACATTCCAAATTGAAAATATGACATTTTTGGCTTAGTTATGATTGATCCAATAAGTTTATTTTAAACTGCTAGGGTATACATACTTCGGCTACCGGAATCTAGATTCCTTCCTTGTTTTCGAGTGCCTTGCAGTCCGCTGAGCCTTTGAGATAACGCACCCCAAAGCCGCACTCCAGTGGACTGCAGCTCACCAATAACAATGGCCCGGTTAATTGAATTGCCTAAGCCGAAGCGGTCTCGGCTCTTTTGAATGCGTGGGCTGGCTGCTGGCCAGATCAGACCAAGGTTGCTGTGTTGGGGAATAATGTCCCGACTTTAATTGTATCGATTTCATTCGAATTTCATTGCCGCATTGTCCCCCCAATCAGTGGTTTATGACTTTCGAAAGTACCCAGAGAAAAGATCTTTTTGTTGACCACATGTTTATTTCTGGATCGCCTTTGTGCCACTGACAAGGTTAGAAGAGATTGATAGCTCGGTTACGACAGATCTCCGGCTAAAGATTACGACACTTACCACAACTTCACTTGAATTTGGTTGTTTTTTTTTTTTGTTATAAACTACTCACATCTTAAACTTTATTCATTGCTAAAAATACAATTTACACGCACGTAAAAATAGACAAACAACTCTAAACAACTAAACGACTTAGCCACTAACGAAGATTTACATACGCATCGCACATACATATATATCATACATGTAGCCAGCGAGGGAAATACAAGTGCTGAGGAGTAAGATAGAGATATAAATAAACATAAGATACAAGATACATCACTCTAAGACTTGGGCTTTCGACTGCGGCTGGGCGTGGTCCTCAGTGGACGCCTCGTACTGGTCACCGGATTACTAGTCGTTGTTGTTTTTGTCGCTGCTGTTGTTGTTGATGTTGTTGTGGTTATAGTGGTTGTGGGTGTTGGTGTTGGGGTGGTAGTGGTTGTTGTTGTTGTGGTTCGCATGGCAATCGGACGCTCCCGATAGACACACATGAGCTCGTCAGCCGCATCGGGACAATCAATTTGCTAAAGGTAGTGATGGAAATTAAATAGAGAGGTTTAAGTTTGATCAATGAAAAAGATAATTGTTGTTAGGCTAAAAAAGTAAGTACATTTTGAAGTAATTTTTAAGATTTATAATTGCTCTTCCTTCAAAGGTTGCCATTAAATATTTTATAAAGTTCTTAGATAAAAGTTCAACAAGTCATAAACATCTTAAGATGTAAAATAGAATCCCCTAATATTTCCCTTAAGTTAATAATTAACTTACGTAATTTCTATATTGATTAACTTAAATAAAAAACCTTAAAAATTATTATTAATTCAAAATGAATCTCACCTTGTCACACAATTGACTGACTGTGATGCACTTGCCGCTCAAACACCTGAGTTCGTTGAGCGGGCACCCACCTGGGCCTGTGACCACCTCCGTTGGGCTGGCCACTGTCGTGGGTGGCTGACGGGTGGTAGTACTTGTCGTCGTACTTGTGGTGCTAGTAACTCTCTCCCGCTGCTTGGCCAAGGCTGAGCCAGGAATGGCACTGGCCGTACGGGCCGCAGGAGTTGTGGCAGTTGCCACGCTAAACTTGACAGAAGTGCGGTTCGATCTCTGGGAATATTTGAATTTGTTCTCCGAATCGCTGGTCATCATGATCTCCTTGCTGTCGCGAAAGTTAACTAGAAGGAATTATACAAAAATAAATATTTAAGGACTAAAAACTACCATTGCTTATCACCATTACTTGCTACCATTTGACAAATTATAAAGAATATGGAATATAGAACACGATCACTTACCAAACCCCTTGGGTCCACTTGGAAACGATTCCTCAGCACTGGCATTTACCACTGGAGCTGGTGCCGCCACCTGATGTATCTGAAACTTGGTCTCCGTGCCCGCATCCTCATCGGTGTTGGCTGTGATATATGTATATAGCTTATCATTTGTCTCATTCGGCGACAGGAAACTGGCATAGGAAAACACTCGGGGAAAGGCATTCAGTTCGGCCTCATCGAAGGGTGCCGCATCCCCAGATCCATAGTCATCGCAATCATCCTCATCGCTGCCATCGAAGCAATCCAAGTTGAGATCGCAGCGCAGATTCTCGGGAATACACTTCTCATTAGATCGGCAGCGGAACTCCTCCTCCTCGCAAACCAAACACTGCTCATCCTCATCCTCGCCACCCAAGCAATCCTTTATCTTGTCGCACTGCCAGTTCTGGGGAATGCAGGTGCCATCGTGACACTGGAACTCATTGTCATAGCAGTGGTCCCGCCTCCTGGTGGGATCCTCGCACTTGTGACTCTCATGGGCATCGGGATACAGGGTGCAGTCAAAGAGCTCACTCAGGACATCCGAGTTGGCAATGGCCACGGAACAGGCCTCAAAAATTGCTTGGGAATTGAGGAGAAAATATATTAAAATAAATGTATTTAATTTAATAATTTAATTAAATAACATTATTATAGAAATCTTTTCCTATTGTTTCCTTTTTTAACTCAGCTCAAAAATACCCCCTCTCCACTCACCCTTGCAAATGCGACGGCATGGTGGCAGCTGTCCTATGTGCGAGGGCCGACACTCTGGCTCCAGGGCAGCACACACAAACTCCGCCGCTCTGGCCGAGCAGTTGGAACGGATGAGCTCCTCGTAGACCATCAGGGTCACTGCATCCCGCGGCGCGGCTCCCTCGCGATTGTAGGTCAGATCGTAGTCCAGAACGCCCTGGCACATGGGCAGCATGGTCGACTGGCATCCGCTGTCTGTTGTGGAGGGTGTAGTGGTCATTGCCTGGGTGGGGCGTCCACTGGCCGCCGAGGGAGGCGGCAGAGTAGGTGACACCCGGGTCAGAGGCTGCTCGTGGCCAGCGGGGGTAGCCTGGGGTTTGGGCAGTAACTGAAAAGGCAAAAGAAGAACGAAAGGTGATAGTTGGGTGAAGGGAGAGTCTGCTTTCCGACTCCAACTTACATCTTTCAGCAACTGCAACATTCTCCTGTCCTGCTCAATGGGCACCCCGAAGCTGTTCTGGTGTCCGGAGGTAAAGCGAATGCTATCCGCCGGTAACAAGGTGTCGTCGTAGTCGTTGTCACCCTCCTCCGGAAAACCCTGCTCCTCCTCCTCGAATGTTATTTCGGGCAAATCAGTGCCTTGCTCCTCATCCACTGCCTTGAGTCGTGTTGTCTCCTGGGGCTCTCGCTCCGTGGTGCTGGTGGTTTCCTCATCCCAGACTTCGTGGCTGTTGGGGCTCGTGGATGTAAGAGTAGCCTCGTAACGGCGCTGCAGGAACTTGGCTCGGGCCACGCTCACATCGTGCAGCCAGAGACAGTAAGTGATCAGGCCGAAGAAGAGCAGGACACTGGCCACAAAGATAATGGGCCATCGCAGATATTTCCAGCGACAGGCACGTTGGGCATAGCCCAGGAGCATCCAGGGTGTGGGCTTCTCGGGATTATCCATCTTTCCGTTCAAATAGTAATTGGCAGTCAGGGGATACTTGTAGCGGCGAACTTGAAGTTCGGCCAGGGTCTCGGCACTGCCCAGCATTCCGATGTGATATTTCTGGGTCTCGCTCCAGCACGACTCGCCCGAGGTGCGGGAGTAGTCATCTCCGTGATCTCTCACCGATCCCCCACCATTATCATGATCGTCGCCGCCGATGGTCTGCACCGTGATGTTGAGGCCGTGGGGATATTTGGTCGGCTGACGCCTCAATCCGGTGACTGCTGGGGTTTCGCTTGCAATTACCTCCAGCTGCTTCTGTTCATCCATTGTAGTTTCCTCCAAATGTCAATTGCCAAAAGCTACAGAGGAGAAAAATAATAGATGAAATATCTGAGGTAGTGAGAAATCAAAGCCAGCAAAGGATGGTTTTAAAAAAGTAATATACAAGATATATGACTAGTTTTCACATAAATTTAATTGCAGATCATTAAAAGAGTTTGTGTTTAATGTATTGTTTTTAAATATTTGAAGATATAAAGTACTATATTAACACCTTTTTATTGATTTATTTTCAATGAAATATAGGAGAATTTGCGTATGAGCTATGTGTTTCGGTATCTATAATTATTTACTCCTTAAATATTACTAAAATATTCAAATTAGGAACTTATATTGTTCTTCTTTTTTCCCTCAGTGTTCCCCCTTTCCCTCTTTTGCATTTGCCACCGTTATATAACTGCAAGTAATTGCTGTTGTCTAACCGATTTCCGAGACTCTTCAGCAGATTAGGGCTCTTGTCCTCTCTCCATCTTCGGGAAAATTCAGATTTGCGAAAGGCAATCGAATTGCAAATGAAAATGAAAATGAAAGTGCCCCTGTCAATATGCATCTCGGCATTTCCACAATTTTAGTGGAAAGTTGTCACCCAACAACTGCGATCTTCAATCTGCCGCCGCTTCAATTTAGCTTCATTAAGTCCTCTCTAAAAATAAATTACCAAGACCAACAAAAAAGACCGCGAAAACCGCGTTCATCTTCGGCGAATTAAGAAGCAGCTGCTGTAATTTTCTGTGGATTTTCCCAAGCCATCAGCGGTGATAAATAATCTCGCATACAGTACGTTCACGAGAAGCCCCAAAAGTATTGGCCAATAGTTTAGAAAAATTGAAATGCGAATTGTGCATTGGGCAAGAGATGGCCAGCAAACAAGCCGGCAAAGTGGCTTCTGCTGGAGCCAACTTCGCATAAGGTTGCAAATATATATGCACTACATGTGCATATGCCAGCCTCAGCACAAAAGCCAAGAAAAGCAAACTTGTTAGCCGGAAAAACGAAGAGCAGGCGAAACAAGCGAAACAACGGCAATAATAGCTGGAAGTCAGCTGCTGGCCAACCTGGCCAAAAACGAAGAATAGATGCCCTGGGAGAGGTTATTATAAATGGCCGATTGGCCAAGGCGGCGAGGGAGATTGGCCACGTAGGAAAATGGCAAACCATATCCAATAAATAGATCTCTTGTGAGGCAACTTTTAATATTTTTGTTAGTCGTTTATTTAAGTGAGCGTAGAAAGAATTAAATAATGAAATATAATATTAATGTTTAGATTTTAATAATATTATTTATAGCCACTTTAGATTATGTTATTACCAGTCTTTCTGAGTAACCTAAAACTTAGCGAAGATCTTCAAGTAGTGCATTTTCCACCAAATCTCTTCGTGAGCTCACCGTATCCCCATCGCAGCCAACTTGCTTAAGATGTTATGCATTCGTGTAACTACGACTTTATACCCTTTTCACCTGGACCTGGATTGGCATTACGAGTGCGATGAGCTAAAGTCGCTTGAGCTTGGCGGCCACAGTTGGCTGAGTGTCGAGTGCCGAAGTGTTTTGTTTTTATTTGTATTTTCTTGGATTTTCAGACACAACTCCAACTGGGATTGCTCCTCGTGCTCCAACTGACTGCTCCAACTGCTGCCCAACTGGTGCTAGTGACCTTTTCACTTTTGTTTTCGTTGCTGCCTCACTGCCGCCGCCTGGCTATGGCCAAGTTGCAAGTAACCAAGTTTTTGAAGTTTCCCTGCTACCTCAAGTGTTGCGGCTTCTTTACGTGGAAGCTGAAGAGGCGGAGATTGCGGCCTATTAATGGGTAGCAAACTCAAATGCACAGAGAGAAAATGTGTGTCTATGGTTGGGAATTTACCTAATATGAGCTCTTCTAAGAGTTAGGGAAATTTTCGTAGCCCTTTTCTTAGTGAAAAATGTTCTACTGATATAGAAAACATATTGAAATAATTTCTTAAGCGCTTTTACCAATTTTAATATAGAATTATTTATGTTAATTATTTTTCCCTGTGCATCTCGACGTCTGCTTAGACGTTCGTTGCTCGATTAATGAGCTGCAGTCCGGCGGCGCTCAACTCTCGCCTCTTCAACTCCTCTCAGGTGTGCAAAATCTGTGGCTCATGTTTTTCTTTTTTTTGCCAGGTTATTAAGAGTTTTGCTGGCGGCTTTAAAGATTTCGCTAAGGTCAGTTGAACGGCGGAAAATGCCGGCCAAGTGAGCAATCGACAGAAAGGTCATAACAGCAATTGACGGAGTGCTGTGAAGAACCTTGCTTTAGGGTCGGCTCCCAGGCACCGAATGGGTGTAACCAAACATCACGATTGCGGGCTGAGGTTAGTCTTAAATGTCTGCGGTAAATTTGGAGTAGTAGGGAACCGGAGGGGAACTTAACGACAGATGAGCATGTCAGTCGGTTTGTGGGGGAAATGAGGTAATCTAAGGGGTTGGCGGTTTCCGGGGGTCCCAGTTCCAAGATCCATTGCCATGCCATCACAGCCTCCGTCACGCACCTATCTAGATCTTTGGCAACCTGTCTAATTAGTAACTGTAACTGCATTGGATATCTGAGTGGCAGTATCTGCGAGTCCGACCACTTCCAGGCATTGTTCAATAGCTGGTTTGGCCAGCCATTAGAACACCTTTGAGCAACGCCATGCCTCAATGCCCGGCACTGTACTTGAAAGGCCCTCCGTCTGCCTCTCTCTCTCGGTAGTGCAATCTTCAATCGGCTGAGCATACATATTTTTGGAGTTGCCTAACTCGATTTCATTTAGTTTTAAGTCTGCTCGATAGTGGTTATTATAGCACGAGAACGAGAATGAGACTAACTCTAATTATAACGTATAATAATTGAAATTATATGAGAGTTATGTTAATAAATGTAATTTGGTTTCATCACAAAGTATTAAGCCAGTTATTTGAATGTAGCATGTTCTGTTTTTCAAACTGATGGCTAATCTAAGTACACGTAGTAAATATTCAATTTATTTAATTTATATTTTAGTTAATAATCACTCTAAATTAGATCATAATCATAAATAAATAACATGTATTCTCATATGAATCTCTGATATGCAGGCTGCTTATTGATTATCTTTCTATTTAAATTATAAAATTAAATAAAACAAAATTAATGTGTAGCTTCCTAATAAATTAAGCTCTGTCCATGAGAAGCAGAATTAAGATTGATGACTTTTAAATTTACTTTTGAAAGAAACGCATCTGTATATCAAGATGTTAATTTGTGAACTTATAACTTTATATTGTATCTTTAAGCTTATAAATTATTACGAATATTTCAATTACGATTAAGAATACTCTCATTTACACAAATTTTATTCTAACACCAAATTCTTAATTATTTTAATCAAGAATATCAATTTTTCCAAGTGTTTGCCCCGCATTCCTGGTCAGGTAAATTGCATTGAAACATTGCAGCATCCACTGGCAAATGCCAGCTTATAAGTTAAGTCATTTTGTGGCTACGAGCTCCAATGGAACGGCAAACTGCAACTGCAACTGCTGCTCAAAGTTATTTTGTACAAATAAATTGTTTATGCTTTTCGATTTTATTTTGCCCGGCACTCTGGGTACGTGCCGTGCGATGTTATTCTGTGCGAGGTGAGCCGGCGACTCTGACCAGTTGTCGGGGCCTGCATCTCAGGCTGAAGCTCAAGCTGTAGCTGTAGCTGAAGCTGAAGCTGAATCTGAATCCAAATCGGACTCCAAAGTCTACATAAAAACGCGGAGGCCAGCTGCTGCAGTTAGCGGGTGGATTATGGCAGTTAGACACGGCGATTATGGCCTTACATGATCATGCCAATCTGCTACAGTTTGGCCAACAGAGTTCTGAGTCACAATGATCAGAACACATACGTAACATATATGGGCAGAACTGAAGATCAAGAGGAGCTGAGTTATGATCGTGCTCGGGTCGAGGTGGACTGGGCTGATTAGATGGCTATCCAGCAGATTCAGTCCGATTAAGCGATCGATCATTGCTGACATTTGAACAGATCGTGGGTGGACAAAGGCCCTCGCTCGCCAACTCAATTGACTTTTGATCTATGGACAGTGCTCATTACCGCATAACAAACTTTAATTACTTTTAACTTGTGCCTGGCATTCTTTACTCCTTTTGTTTGGCGATCGCGAAAACTGATCAGTCATGGTTTCGCGAATTCTCCTTTCCGATTTATTTATTGCCACTGATTGATCGCTTTGCCAGCTCGGTGTTTATTGAGTTAAGGTTCGATTCGAAGAACTTTTATGGCGTATAATTACCAGGTGTATTGTGTTTCTGGTGTGGTCATAACAATCCTTAGAAACGGGTGTAATTATTTGGTGTTGAAATCGTCAAAACCGTTTACTTCTACTTTTATTTGGCTTTGAATGTATATTTTTTACTTAAAACTTTAGTACCTAGGAATTATAAATTTGATAAGCTCAATTATTGTTAAGACAACCAAATAAATCGTGGGAATTAAAGCTACCTTCTGGCTTTATTTAATATTTATTAATATATTCTAACCTTCACTAACTCTACATTTTTTTCAAATAAATATACTTTAAATACTGATTCCAATAACTATATTTTAAGTACTAATTCTCTTATAGTTCATAGAATTTCTTGCCATAATCTACTATTATTTTAAACTAAGCTCAATTGGATTGAGCCATGAAAATAACAATTTATTTCACACATTATAGTCAGAGATTCACTTGGATATCTTCAACCGTAAAAACTACTTCATAATCACTTTAGAACTTCCAGTGATCAGACAGCGTAGAGATGATGTCAGAGAACTTCTTCGTCTGCTGAGATTATTATATAATCTTCAGATTTCTTGCGATCACTCAACTCTGAAATGATCTCAGAGACTTGATGATGTTCGAGACACCTTAAAAGGGGAACCGAGAAGCATTTTTTCCACTCATAGCCCATTGATATTTACGCACATTTAAAGATCAACCAAGAATCGGATTTATACTCTCTCGCTGCATTTAAATATTAAAACTTTAAACTAAATCTGCTTGTCATCGCTGCAATTATTCCATCAATCAGGCCTTCGAGAGATGTTTTCAGCATCTGCACAGTCATTGGTAAATTCTTGTTTGCACCTTGTCTGAGTTCCACCTGAGTGTTGGTGCTTGCCCATTTGAATAAATTTGTAATTAAAGCAGCTACCAGATTTTCCGATCTCTGTTTCACACCACACAAATTCGATGATCATCGTAACTCACACGAGAACCGCACTTTTGTCACTTTTCCACGCTTTTCGGATTCTCTTTGCGGTCGAGATATTATTTAATATTATTATTATTATGTTGTTTTGCAGGGCAACCGCGAATGTTTATGGAGATGTGAGAACGCGAGAGTGCTCGACATTCGTGTTATGTTAATCAATGTTGATTGCAACTTGTTTTTTTGTTCCCCTCTTCATTAAAAGTGCAAACTTCAAAATTAATTAAAGTGACTTTGGCTGGGTTTGTACATTGCAATTTGGACTTGTTGCACTATAATTACGGGCCTCATAATTTGCATAAAAATTTCGTTTGGCAAGCATTTGTCGAGCTTTATGTGTGGGAGGTTTCTTTGTTTTTATGACTTCTTCCTTTCTGTTTTTTCCACTTTTTAAGTTCGGTCACACACGGCACTAAATCAATCAATCAATCCATCAATCATTCACTCACGCTCAAAGAGGGATAATTTTACGCTTTGGCAATAATTGCACGCCGTTTTCCATAATTTTCCCCCAGCTAAAAAATGAAAAACTCACATTGTACACTTGTTGTGCTTTTGGAGTTTTGAGTTGAGTTGTTAGGAACGCGCAACCGTTTCTTGTAAGCCGCATCCGCGCGATCGGCTGCCAAAAAACCGACTGAAAGACCCAGGCTTCGCTGAAGAAGCCGAAAAGCTTCTCTTTGGGATTCTTCTAAGACACAAACGAAGCTCACCTCACCTCAGCTCGGCTTGGCTCTCGGTTTCGATTTGATTTCGCTTTCAAGCTCAGCCCACGGATCGAGTCTCCGGCGCGCCGGCACCTCGAGTTTCCTCGCTCTTAAATCCGGTTTCAAAACTCTCTTAGAGTCTCTTTTTTTTTGGTCTTCGATCGTTTGGAGTCATTGGTTCACTGTGTCGCCTGTTGGGTTTTCCTTTTGCCCATTTTTTCATCTATTCTTCGGCTGCGGAGCCAATATTTTAATGGCTCTTGCAACGTGACGTTTAAGTTATGATGAGATCGTTTTGTCTGACTTTTATGCTGTCAGTCGCCGAATGTGTGTGTGCGGAGTGAAGCGTGCCCAGCGGCTGTAAAGAATGCCTTAACGTTGGAGTTGTGACAAAAAAACAACTGTCATTACTGGAGTTTCCCTGCTGGGGCTCGTTTTGGGCTGAGGTTTCTGCAATTGGCTTACGGAAATTTCGAACATGTGGGTGACAACTGGCTCTGAAGTGGGTTAAGTGGAAGCAGCAGATGAGTCATGGGATTCCAAAAGAGGCAACAGTCAAGCAACAAGTCCATAATGGGTGAGGTTAACGCACTGGGAGTGCGTTTTCTTGGTTTGGTTGGACTGAAAATCAACTATAGTAACATAATTGTGATTATTTTTGAGACTGTAAATATTTTTATGTTTAAAAGGTTGCAATTAACATTACAACTCAATGAGAATTTATACATATACCTTTGGTTTTTCAAAAAAGCACATTTATTTCTTATATAGTCAAATACTGATATAGTCAAATAACCAACTTATATTCTTTATATTTAACGCATACTCCGTTTACCTTTATTTCGGCTATATGTTTCCCACATCTAAGCTCTAATTATAGCTATCCACTTCCCTCCGGGTAAGAAAAACGTAACCTTCGAGCGGCGCCAATTAAAAGTCAGCTATTAATTAGTATTCTGATTACACTCACACCAACTATTGACCTTCTTTGCGAATCCAATCCCCAAAAGCCCCTTGAGCTATTAGATCATTTAGTGGTCTCTGCGTGTACCATGGTACAGAGCTCACGGCATGACGCAGGAAAATACAAATTAAGATAAAGAAACAGAAGAAAAAAACATAAAACAGAGCATTGCCCAATGCACTTTGCGGCATCCACATGTGGCAGGCACAAAAATAAAAAAACAAATCCTGGCAACTCACTCCCACTCCCAGCAAGTCAGCTGTTTTGAGCCATGGCTTTTTGGCCCGCACTCGATGTCCGCGGACAAGTGCGCTATAATTGGCCTGGCCCGAACGACTTCGTTGCCAATTGCAATTCCTGCGGAGGGGCAGCTAACACTGGGAGAAATTATGTGAAAGATATTACGAATAATTTAAATTTAATTTACTAATTTAAATTTTTAAATATGAAAAATATTGGGAGCAGTTATCTGCAAATATTCCGAATAATTAAATACTAATTTAAATTTAAAAATATTGTACAGAATACAAAATGAAATGAATTTTGCGACCACAAATTGAGTCTTTTAAGCCCTTTATATGCATATGAAATTGTTTCAAAAACACAATTGCTTTTAATTTATATAATAGTTTATGTCTTGGAATAAGTAAATAACAAAAACATAAAGATTCGATTATTATTTATATAACATACAAATCAAAAAACACTAAAGACCTTAAAGGGCTCTTTGAATAAATGCCCTAAATATTTTATAGCTTTTATAATCATATTTATAAATATAGAAATACATTGTATTGCATTAATATAACTATTATTTGTTTAACATAATTTTTATATAGTTTTCAAAACAATCCAATGACTCACTGGCTATATTCAATTGATACCAGATCGTTTTATAATTATATGCCAACAAATATTTAAATGACAATTTAGACCTAATAATGAATTATAATAACAAATTAATGGTTTTTTCACCATGCAACGAATTCAATACTCAGTTTTATGGCCCAACCGGGGCACAAGGTTAGTGGATTTGTGGACTTTCGGTGCGTTGGATTTCAATTTCGATTTTCGTTTGGCAGTTTCTGTGTCGCGCGACTTGGTTTTGTTTTTGGCTT